>JASVEL010003876.1:0-128261 GCA_032618575.1 Nicotiana noctiflora
ACAGGTTCTGTTAAGAAATGCGGTCACTATGCGGACCGCATGTTGATTCTGCGGTCGCAAAGTGCACCGCAGATTTGACATGCGATCGCATATCGACCGCACTTTTGACACAATTTTGGGCAACTCATTGGAACGTTTTGCGGCAAGAATGCGGTCCGCATGTCAGGTTTGCGGTCGCATTCTTGACCGCATATTTGACCTTTTTCGGAAAAATTAATTCTCTACATTTTTGAAACTTAAATCACTACCAAGGGTCCGAACCGCGGCGAGCTTCTACGCATTCCTAACACATTATTCGGACCATGACACCACATCTACTAGGTTTTATGCACAAAAATTTTACGGGCCTTACATCCTCCCCCCCTTAAGATCATTCATCCTCGAATGAGGATTTTGAAATAAATGACTTCTGATTCTTTATGGAGACTTGATCGTTTCTCCAAGCTATTTACCACTACCTTCAGCGGTGCCACATCAGAGGATCCTCGGGACTTCTTATTCAGTTGCCATGAGATTCTCAAGACTATGGGGATCGTGGAGACAAATGGAGTTGACTTCTGTACATTCAGGCTTGCAGGATCCGCCAAGACTTGGTGGAGAGATTATTGCTTGACTCGACCAGCGGGGTCCCCAGCTTTATCATGGGATCAGTTTGCGGAACTATTTATGGAGAAGTTTCTCCCTGCTACTCGGCGGGATGTACTTCGGAGGCAGTTTGAGCGCCTCCATCAGGGCACTATGACGGTCACACGGTATGAGACGAGATTTGTCGATTTGGCTCGTCATGCGGTGGTGATACTTCCCACGGAGCGGGAGAGGGTCCGCAGGTTTATAGATGGGCTTAATCGGCCAATTAGACTCCGGATGGCTATGGGCGTGGGGAGTGACATATCATTTCGGGAGGCGGCTAATGCGGCACGCAGAGTTGAGATGGCTCTTGCTAGGGGAGGCGGTTGTTCTTCTTCGGATAAGAGGCCTCGTCATTCGGGCGAGGTTTGGTGGTCCTTCCTCCGGTGGCGAGAGAATCCTTTGATAGAGGCCGGTCTTTCCAAGCCTTTTCATTCCGCCCTTCGAGCTTCACGGGGTGGACCGGGTGATCGTGGTTTTCGTGGGCATTATTCGGACCAAACCTCCTATTAATGCTCGGCCTCTTCGGAGTGTTCGTGGAGGCCATTCGGGTCCTCGGGGCCAACAGCCCTATCGGTCCAAGAGTTGCTACGGTTGTGGTGACCCGGGTCATTTTATCAGGTATTGCCCTTTAGCAGCGGGCAACTCTCAGCAGCAAGGTCCTCGTCCTATGATTCAGGCCCCAGCTGACCCTCAGCCTGCCCAGCCAGCCAGAGGCGGGGATAGAGATTATAGAGGTGGAGGTCGAGACCGTAGAGGTGGAGACCGTCCAGCCAGAGGTAGAGGTCAGCCAGTTGATGGCTGTCCTAGAGACGCAGCTCAGATGGGAGGTGCAGATCCCCGATTCTATGCTTTACCGGCCAGACCAGAGGCAGAGGCATCAGATGCCGTGATTACAGAAACCATTCTTGTGTGTGGCAGAGGTGCTTCAGTATTATTTGACCCTGGATCTACATATTCCTATGTGTCCTCCTACTTCGCACCGTATTTGGCCGTGCCCAGCTATGCTCTAGATATTCCAGTTTATGTGGCTACACCAGTGGGTGACTCCATTGTAGTCAATCGGGTGCATCGTTCGTGCGTAGTTATATTTGGGAGTCTTGAGACCCGTGTTGATCTGTTGCTTTTGGATATGGTAGATTTTGATGTCATATTGGGGATGGACTGGTTGTCCCCATACCATGCTATTCTAGATTGTCATGCTAAGACCGTGACCTTGGCCTTGCCAGAATCACCCCGACTAGAGTGGAAAGGTACCTCAAGCCACTCCGTTCGCACTATTATTTCCTATGTTAAGGCTCGACGCATGGTCGAGAAGGGGTGTCTAGCTTATCCGGCTTATGTTCGTGATTCCAGCTCAGAGGTTCCTTCTATTGACTCTGTCCCTATTGTACGGGAGTTTCCTGAAGTTTTTTCTTTAGACCTACCGGGCATGCCACCCGACAGGGATATTGATTTCTATATTGATCTGGCACCGGGCACTCAGCCCATCTCTATTCCACCCTATCGTATGGCCCCGCCGAAGCTAAAAGAGTTGAAAGATCAGTTGCAGGACCTTCTTGAGAAGGGCTTTATCAGGCCCAGTGTTTCCCCCTAGGGAGCACCTGTATTATTTGTAAAGAAAAAAGATGGCTCGATGCGGATGTGTATTGATTACCGGCAATTAAACAATGTGACAATAAAGAATAAGTATCCACTGCCGAGGATTGATGATTTGTTTGACCAGCTCCATGGAGCGAGGGTATTCTCAAAGATAGACTTGAGGTCAGGGCTACCATCAGCTGAAGATCAGGGCGGCTGACATTCCTAAGACAGCCTTTCGTACTAGATATGGGCATTATGAGTTCTTGGTCATATCCTTTGGGTTGACCAATGCCCCAGCAGCATTCATGGAGTTGATGAATCGGGTATTCAGGCCTTACTTAGATCTGTTCGTGATAGTCTTTATAGATGACATCCTGGTATACTCCCGCAGCCAGGAAGAGCACGAGCAGCACCTCAGAGTGGTTCTTCAGACTCTGAAAGATAACCAGCTATATGCCAAATTATCTAAATGTGAGTTCTGGCTGAGTTCGGTAGCATTTCTGGGTCACATTGTATCGATGGAAGGTATTCAGGTAGACCCAAAGAAGATTGAGGCAGTCCAGAATTGGCCTCGACCAGCTTCAGTGACTGAGATCCGGAGTTTCTTGGGGTTAGCAGGTTACTACCATCGATTTGTAGAGGGGTTTTCTTCTATTGCGGCCTCGATGACCAGGTTGACCAAGAAGGTGCCTTGTTCTAGTGGTCAGATGAGTGTGAGGTGAGCTTTCAGAAGCTCAAGACAGCCTTAACTACAGCACCAGTGCTGATACTACCTACGGGTGCATGGCCTTATACAGTTTGCTGTGATGCATCCCGTACAGGGCTTGGAGAGGTATTGATGCAGCATGGTAATGTTATTTCTTATGCTTCGAGACAGCTAAAAATACATGAGAATAATTATCCAGTTCATGATCTTCAGTTGGCAGCAATGGTTCATGCCTTAAAGATCCGGAGGCATTATCTATATGGTGTGACATGTGAGGTGTACATTGATCACAAAAGCCTACAGTACTTGTTCAAGCAAAAGGAGTTGAATCTACAACAGCGGAGATGGTTAGAGTTGCTAAAAGACTATGATGTTACTATCTTATATCACCCAGGTAAGGCCAATGTGGTGGCCGATGCATTGAGTAGAAAGTATGCCGGCATGGGTAGTCTTGCATACATTCCGGTCAGTCAGAGACCATTAGCTCAAGATGTCCAGGCCTTAGCCAACCGGTTCGTGAGATTAGACATTTCTGAGCCTAGCAGGGTGTTAGCCTGCACGGTCGCTCGTTCTTCTTTATTAGAGCGTATCCGTGAGAGGCAATTTGATGATCCTCGTTTGCGTGAGTTGAGAGATACAGTACAGCGGGGAGGTGCCACACAGGTAAATCTAGATGATGATGGGGTATTGAAATTGCGGGGTCGAGTTTGTGTGCCCAATGTCGAAGGGATTCGAGAGTTGATCTTAGCGGAGGCCCACAGTTCGCGGTATTCTATTCACCCAGGCGCCGCGAAGATGTACCAGGACTTACGGCGCAGGATGAAGAAAGATATTGTTGCGTATGTCACGTATGTCGCTCGGTGTCTAAATTGTCAGCAGGTGAAATATGAGCACCGGAGACCTGGTGGTGTATTCTAGAGGATTGAAATTCCCGAGTGGAAATGGGAGCGGATCACTATGGATTTCGTTACTGGACTTCCTTTGACTCGGAGGAAATTTGATGCTATTTGGGTCATTGTTGATAGGCTGACCAAGTCAGCACACTTTATTCCAATATCTGTCTCCTACTCGTCGGAGAGGTTAGCGGAGGTTTACATTAGGGAGATTGTTCGTCTCCGTGGAGTGCCAGTATCTATTATCTCTGATCGGGGTACGCAGTTTACCTCGCGGTTCTGGAGAGCGGTCCAGCAGGAGTTAGGCACCCAGGTTCAGTTGAGTACAGCATTTCATCCTCAGACGGATGGCCGGTCCGAGAGGACTATTCAGATTCTAGAGGACATGCTTCGAGCCTGTGTTATTGATTTCGGAGGCTCGTGGGACCGGTTTCTGCCATTAGCAGAGTTCACCTACAATAACAGTTACTAATCTAGCATCCAGATGGCTCCATATGAGGCGTTGTATGGTAGGCAATGTCGATCACCGGTTGGATGGTTTGAACCGGGAGAGGCTCGGTTGTTAGGTACAGACTTAGTTTGGGAGGCCTTGGATAAGGTCAAGACTATCTACGAGAGATTGCGTTCAGCCCAGTCCAGAGAGAAGACTTATGCGGATCGTAAGGTTCGAGATGTAGATTTCATGGTTGGTGAGCGAGTGTTGCTCCGAGTGTCGCCTATGAAGGGCGTGATGACGTTCGGGAAGAAGGGCAAGCTCAGCCCTAGGTATATTGGTCCATTTGAGATTCTAGACAGAGTGGGAGGGGTGGCTTACGGATTAGCTTTGCCGCCTAGCTTATCAGCCGTGCATCCAGTTTTTCACGTATCTATGCTTCGGAGATACCACGGCGATCCCACACATGTGTTAGACTTCAGTATTGTCCAATTGGGCAATGATCTATCTTACGAAGAGGAGCCGGTGGCTATTCTAGACCGGCAGGTTCGGCAGTTGAGGTCCTTCTGTGCGTGTTCAGTGGAAAGGTCAGCCTCCTGAGGCATCGACCTGGGAGTCCGAGTCTGATATGCGGAGCCGCTACCCACATTTGTTTCCTGACTCAGGTACTTCTTTCTTTTGTCCGTTCGAGGACGAACGGTTGTTTTAGAGGTGGAGATTGTGACGACCCAAAGGGTCATCACTTATTTTTATTAATCATTTCGAGCTTCTGAGGCCTGGAAAACCTCATTCCATGTTGCCTCGATTTACGTGCACAATCCGAGCATGTAGCCGGAAAGATTTTTGTGATAGAAAATATGAATTCTATGAGAAATTTGGATAAAAATGATATTAATATTGATATGGTTGACTTCGGTCAACATTTTTGGTAAACGGATCCGGACCCGAGATTGGATGTTCCCGAGAGGTCCGTAGGAAAATATGGGACTTGGACATGCGTCCGGAGTCGAATTCTGAGGCCGAGAGCCCAAGTTATGAATATTTCTATGAAATTGTTTTTGATGTAATTGTTAAAGGAAATGAAGTAATTGACCTTGGTATCGGGCTCGTATTTTGGTTCCGACGCCCGGTACAAGTCTTAAATATTATATATGTGATTTCTATAAAGTTTGGTGACATTCGGATGTCGTTTGAGATGTTTTGGACCTTGAGTCCCAAGTTTGAAAGTTTTGAAAACCAAAAATATGAAAATTATGAATTTGAGGCTTGATTTGATGAAAACGATGTGATATTGGCGATGTGATCGCACGAACAAGTTCATAATGTGTTTTTGATGTTGTGTACATGTTTGGTTTGGAGCCGGGGAGCTCGGGTAAAGATTTGATAGGCCGTTGGATGAAATTCTGAATTTTTGCACTGCTGGTTTTTCACCCAGCTGTTGTCTTCGCAATTGCGAAGTATTTCTCGCAATTGCGAAGGTGGCAGGTCAAGGCAGGGTTCGCAAATGCGAACCCTTGGTCGCAAATGCGAAGGGTGCCCGGGACCGTTTGGGTTCGCAAATGCGAACCAAACCTCACAATTGCGAGGCCTCCAGTGAAAAGGCATGCTTCGCAAATGCGAAGCATTCTTCGCAAATGCGAAGGTTCCTCAGCCCAGCCTTGTTCGCAAATGCGAAAGTCCCTGGAGGCCAGCCTGGTTCGCCTTGGCTTCGCAAATGAGAACAAAAGTTCGCAAATGCGAACTTCCCAGCCTTAGCTTATTTTTCAAACTCCAGAAATTGGTCGGGGTTCGCAATTGCGAACCCATGTTCGCAAATGCGAACACGGAGACCTGTAAAACACGATTTTCAGTTCATTTCTTCACTTTTTACAAAACAAAAACACCCATTTGCGATTCTTCACGGATTCCTTCTTCATCAAAACAATTATAAGTCACTTTTTACTTAATTCTTTCAATTCCTAACATCATTAAACATGTTTTTCAATAGAAATCAAAGGTTTTCATGGTAGAATTTCTTTTTTTGTTAGAATATAGGGTTTTTCATAAATTGGGAAATTGGACCTCGAATTGAGGTCCGATTTTGAAACAAATCATATACATGAACTCGTGGGGGAATGGGTAACCGGATTTTGGTCCTAACCCCGAGTTCCGACCATGTGGGCCCGGGGTCGAAATTCACTATTCCGGGCAGAATGTTGTAAAAGTTGTAATTGGTCTTAGGAATTAGTTTATTGAGTAGTATTGATGATATTAAATCAATTGTGTATAGATACGATTGGATTGGAGCCAAATTTGAAAGAAAAAGACATTGCCACGGATTGAATTGTTCATAAACATTCGAGGTAAGTGTTTGTTCTATCCTAGCTTGAGGGAATAGGATTATGTGTTATGTGTTATGTGATCGAGTGCGGTGTATGGGTTGTGGTGACGAGCATCCATACACTGGCGTCTAGTATGACCGTGAGTCGTTGAAAATGATTATTTTGAGATATATTTACAGACAAATTGTTATTGTTCTCCCTTGTCGGGACTTGTTGTGAAGATAATTATTGATTGCCCTTGTTGGGACAGTTTATGAATTACTGCTTCTTTCTTTGCCCTTAACTGTGATTGTTATTTGGGTGAGGAAGAGTGATAATGCACGAAGGGTGATGTCGTGCCTTGATTTATTATTTATGCACGAAGGTTAATGTCGTGCCATGTTTTATTGATTATGCACGAAGGATCATGTCGTGCCCTGTTATTGAACCATGTACGAAGGATCATGCCGTACTATGGATGTGAGGATGAGAGTAAAAACACGAAGGGTGATGTCGTGTACTTTATTTGCTTATTTGGTGAGAATGAGAGTAAAAGCACGAAGGGTGATGCCGTGCAATTGTTTGCTATTCCTTGACTTGATATTACATGTGTTTCCATTATACTTTGTTTTCCTTGTGAACTTATTAACTTGTTGTTAATTGTTGAATTCTTTGAGATATCCCTTATTGTGTTATTACTTGGTTATTTCTTGTTATTCTGTGGTATACATATATATTGAATTGCACAGGTTTATGTGGGTGTCTGGTCCTAGGCTTGTCACTACTTCGCCGGGATAGGCCAGGCACTTACCAGCACATGGGGTCAATTGTGCTGATACTGCACTTCTGTGCGTTTTTGCACAGGTCCAGGTTTCGATCAGGAGCAGCAGCAGTAGATCTTTTGCGTGAGAATTGATCACATTTGAGACCGAGGTAGCTTGCAGGCGTCCGCAGGCCCGGCGTCTCTTCTTTATTTATGTTACTAGCTGTAGTCTCTTTGTTCCGAGACAAACAGAATTATGTTTATTTCCTTCCAACTTTTATGTGTAGTATTCCATAGTAGTTCGTGAGTTGGTGACTCCACGTCTTGGGTAGAGGATTTCAGTATGATTTTCATCTTGTAATTAGTTATTTCTATTTTGATAAAGTATTCCGCATTTATTCTGTCAAATTATTGCAGCTACCATTTATTTATGACCATGTTCCTGTTTTTTGTATTCTAAATACTGCTTCTTCCACCTGTAATAAAGTTGCTATGGATACAATGATGGATATTGTTTGGCATATTAGACTTGTTCATGTTCCTTTTATTAGAATGAAAAGTATTTCTGAAGTATCTTCTGATATTTCTTCCACACAGTCTTTACATGTCATGTTTTTCCAATGGCTAGGCAAACTAGATTTCCTTTCCCTGATAGCTAAATTCATAGCTCTAAGCCTTTCTAACTTATCCATGTTGACACTTGGGGACCATATCACACACCTACTTACTCAAGTTCTATGTACTTTCTTACTATGTTGCTGATTTCACTAGAAGTACTTTGACTCACTTAATGGGCTCCAAGAGTAATGTTTTCCCTCTTCTTAAGGCCTTTTTTTATCTTGTAAAAACACAATTTCATAGGACTATTCAGTGTATAAGATCTGACGATGCCTTAGATTTAGGAGCTAGTCATGCTGCTATTCCTTTTTTTCTGAACATGGTATAATTCATCAAACAAGCTTCCCTCACACACCTCAACAAAATGGTGTGGTTGAGAGGAAGCATAAAACTCTTCTTGAAGCTTCAAGAGCCTTACTTTTTCAGTCCCAAATTCCCATTAGATTCTGGGGAGACTGTTTCCTCACAGCCACCTATATTATAAATAAACTTCCCTCTAGCTTGCTTCAAAATAAATCTCCTTATGAGTTGCTATTAGGAAAGAATCCCAATTATTCTGACTTAAGGACTTTTAGTTGTCTTTGTTTTGCCAATGTTCCAATTCCTCAACGAGATAAACTGAAACATAGAGCTAAACCCTATATATTCCTTGGCTATCTCTATGCAAAGAAAGGCTATAAGTTGTATAATTTACAATCTAAGCAGTGTTTCATATCCAGAGATGTGGTTTTCCATGAGCAACATTTTCTTTTTTCTTTAGATTTCTCCTTTCATGTTGTTTCTGTGTCCCCTTTGTCACCTGCTCATATAACTTTTTTCCCCATGATTCTCTTATGCCCTCTTCTTCCACTAATGCTCCCCCTCCCCCCAACACACCATCACATCCTGCTTCTCTTTTTACTCATGGTTCTTCTTATCCTACTTCTCTATGCACCTCTTCTCCTCTTGACATAGATGCTGCAGATTCTCCTTCAGTTGTTGTCTTCTGCCCCTACTTCTCCTTCTTTCAATCCTGATGTTGCTACTCTTGTACCATCCTCTATTCCCCTTAGAAAATCTGATAGACCTCATAATCCTCCTTTCTACTTAAATGATTACATCTACAAGATACCCAATTCACTTTCTTGCCCCTCTTCTAAGTCATTAGAATTTGAACCATATACTTATTCCTAGGCAGCTCTTATCCCAACTTGACAAGATGTCATGAGGTAAGAGTTTGAGGCTTTGGAAGAAAATCACTTGGGATATTGTTGAGCTCCATCCGTGCATGAAGCCTATGGTTGCAAATGGGTCTATAAGATCAAATACAAAGCTAATGGTGAGATAGAAATATACAAGGCTAGTCTTGTTATTTGGGAGGACACACAGGTTGAGGGGGTGGATTTCTATGAGACTTTCTCTCTTGTTATGAAAATGTCTATTGTTAAGTATTTGATTGTTGTTGCTGTTAAAAAGAATTGGTTTTTATGTCAACTTGATTTCAATAATGTCTTTCTTTATAGTAACTTAGATGAAGAGGTTTATATGAAATTACCTCCAGGTCTATCTGTTGATTCTCCTCCTTCTATTCCTTTGGCTTGTAAACTGAAAAAAATCACTCTATGGGTTACGTCAAACCTCTAGACAATGCTATGCCAAGTTATCTGAGGCTCTTTATTCTAGAGGGTATCATTATTCCCTCAATGACTATTCTCTTTTCATCAATGGATATCCATGTCATTTGGTGATATTAGCAGTCTGTATTGATGACATCATCCTCACGGGTGATGATTTGGTTAAAATTTCAGCTTTGAAATAGTTTTTGGATGATGAGTTTAAACTAAAGACTTGGGTTCTCTACACTATTTCCTTGGCATTGAAGTTACTATTTTCCCTGATGGTGTTCTTTTAAATTAAAAAAAAATTATTTCTGATATGTTAAAAGAGTTTGATTGTTTAGGGATCACTTGTGCTGCTAGTCCTCTATAACTCACCCCAAAGCTCGAGGCTACTGAAGGTGACGTTTTGTTATTCCTGAGAAGTACATGAGACTCATTGGTTAGCTGCTCTTTTTAAGTCACACTCGACCTGACATATGCTTTGGGGTTCAACATTTGAGCAAATTCTTGCACACTCCCAAGATACCTCATATGGTTGTTGCCCTCAACTTACTCTGCTATCTTAAAGGCACACTTGATTTTGGTTGATTTTACTCTAATATCTTGATTTCTCTGTGAAGGCTTATACTGATAGTGATTGGGTTGCTTTCCCCGACACTCGCAAGTTTGTCTCGGGCTATTGTATATTATTGGGCGACAGTCTTGTTGGCTGGAAATCCAAAAACTAGCCTGTGGAACCTCTCTCATCTGCTGAAGCTAGGTATCGAACTGTCCGGCATGTGGTGACTGAATTAGTTTGGTTGTCTGCTTGTTACATGATCTAACATTCCCTGTTTCTTTCATGTTTCCATCCTATGTGATAACATGGCAGCTATTCATATTGCAAAGAACCGTGTTCCATGAGCGTACAAAACATATCGAAGTGGATTATCACTTAATCAGAAACAAATTGGGTGAGGGCCTCCTCCAGTTGTCCCATGTTCCTACCTCCAATCAACTTGCTGATGTCTTCACAAAATCACTGCCTCGGGTCCTCCATCATACTTTTCTAGGCAAGTTGAAGGTGGTTTCCTCCTCCAACTTGAAAGGGGGAGTTGGGCCTCCAAAACCACACACTTAAGTTGGCTCATTCTTTATTTATTTGGTAAATAGACAGTTTTATAGATATAGCATTCTTTGTATTATATTAGAAGTAGTCAGATATAATAGCTTAGTTCAATATGTTGTGCTAGTTTTGTAAACATTATGGACCGGATCTAAATGATGTATAAATAGTAAAAGGCCCAACTATATTGGATTAGCTGACCACTTTTCATTCTCGTTCGTATTTTTCTCTGAAGGATCTAAAATCCTTAATCTCCATTGACGATCTTTTTGGTTGAGCTGATGTTTTCTGTATTAACATCTATTATATTCATCACCTCGTGAATAGAGTATACCTACGAATAATTACACAGTCGAGTTTCTTTGTTCTGATTCGACTTAAAGTTTTTGACAACACGTACTAGTCTTTCTGTAGCTCGTGCAATATATATATATATATATATAGCTTTTAATTAATATAAACCAGTTAAATAGAACAAAAATAGGAAAAGAAAAGGAAGAGGAAGAGGTAGAGGAGAAATTGACTAAACTATGCTAAAAAGAAATTTGTTTTCCTCGAAATGCTAAACGGCAAGTAGGGTAAGATATTGAATTGAAGTTCCAAGGTTCACATGTTAATGGACGAGCCAATACGATTGCCAAAAATTGCCAATCCCAAGGAGATATCACACCGTTTTTTTAATTTTTTACTATATTCTTATTAGTTATCAAGTATTTGGATGATCAAGCTTCATTATTGATGCTCGCTTTCCCGCCATCATCTTCTAGAATTTTTGTTTTTGCCATGTAATTTTGGAAGAGGAGGCATATAATTTGATAAAGTATAGTCGCGAATAACATAAGTAAACGTTTTTAAGTTTAAATTCTATAAAAATAAAATATTAGGTTATTTCTTTCAATATATTTAAATTGCATGTAATGGACTAAATTAGTTACTTGATCTTATGCTGGTAAAAGATTAAAAAAAATTAATAATATTATTTTAGATATGCATAAGCTGACATGTACATCAATATTACTATAAAAAAAAGATTGGAAAAGGGAAGGAGCCTCATCTACATCTGCAACACAAATAATGCCAATATATATGTTATCACCTACGTCCCTCCTGCCTGGCATGTATATCTTCCCATGCTTAGTTGCTTACTTTCCTCACTAACCGACGATGTTATTTCAATATCATGACCATGCGTATATCTCTAAAACTAAAATATCTTTTGATTTATTTTTATAGAACAGTGTCAGCCTAAACTTTCATTTTTCTTAAAATAATTAACATTGGATGTGTGTCAAATTAGTTGTTGGATTTAACATTACATGATCGTGCTACTTGAAAAGAATAAACGGTTGTTAGGTTATTTAATTTATATTTTTCTCCTGTCTGAAATTCATTTTTAAAGAAACAAGCTGATAAAAGTTTTGTTATTCTTACATAAAAATGATTAATCATGAATTATATATTAGAGTGGCGAATGTGTACTTTTCTTCTATGCTTTTCTTTTTATTTTTTTATTTTTATTTTTTAGAGGGAATGATATATACTCTATCACTGTCCAAAGTCAAAATATCCTACAGCAACTATTCATGATTAAATTTCGAATTTGAATTACCCACAGACAGCGCAAGTATTGACCATGCGGAAGAATTACTCTAGGCGTTAGACTAGAAAACAACGCAATTCCGCGTCGATTCTATTTTGGTGTTTGGTTAATATAGAGTTTCTCTAATTCTTTGCACTGACGTAAAAATACACGTGAGATTAGTAAGTGTGCAGCCAAATAGTGTCACCCAAAAACAAGACCTACATAGTCATTTTTGTATATGTTTGATGCACGTTAATCAAATAGATAACGCGTAATTAAGTTTAAACGGAGAATCTATAGTTATAGATATATGTTTGTTGCGGAATTACTATGATTGAATATGATCGATCGATTGAACTGTGTTTGCTCAAAAGATATGATGTATCTTAAAACTAGTCAATCAATAAAAATAATGGGATAATCGAAATTAATGATAATATAAATCGAAAATCGATCGTCAAAATAATGTGAATAAGTAATTAGTCTAGGGAGATGATAAGAACCAAATGTAGAAGATGGAACAGATGATCAATAGTGATAGCAGTAATAGAGAGAGATATGTTTTATTATCCGAAAATCAGATTCCCTACAAATGGGAGAGGCCCTCCCTTATATAATGAGAGGGTCCTCTCGCCCGACTTATTACATTGACGTCCTCATATTATAAGCGCAATCAAAATATAGGCCGAGGGCTGGGGATGCCCTCTTTAACGGATCTGCCGGCTTTATGTCTCGTAGAAGAGCCGCGTCCTTCCTGTCATACGGCCGTTAACGACAACATCTATGGATGTTGTCGCCCTTAGAACGAGGGCGGCCTCCTTACTTGTTTCGTCGGGCCGGCTATGGGTACACGTGGTCATGTCGTACCAATTGCTCGATTTACCCCCATACAGATAGTCCCTCCGCCTATTGGAGATACGCCCTGGGCGTCTTTTCGATGGGCGGATAGATTCAACCCACGTTGGATATTGTGCGGGTGTGTATACGTGGCACGTTCCTTTGAACCGTCGCCTGTAGGCGGCGTGCGTCATTATTGCTGCGGTTTTCGAGGATTAGTCATAATGGGCGATTTGACGTTTCAGTTTCCCGTCCCCTTTCCGGTACAAAACTCTTCGAATTTCGTGGGATAATTTTGTTATAAGTAGGAGGCAGTTTCAATATCCCTCTTACTTTTAGTTCACCGGACATCATTTGCATCTTCCTTCTTAGTTTGTCTTTTTCACGGCGACTTGTGTTCCCTTTCCAACTCGTAGTTAGTGATTTTAACCGAAAAATGGCCAAACGTAGCCGTCATAGAGAGCCAGAGCGAGCGGAGACTGGCTCGGGGGCTCCCCGACGGTCGGGGGATAAAGGCAAGAAGAAGAAGCAACTCGTTCCTCTGACAGAGAGCAACCTTCTTCCCCGGGATTTGTACACGCGAAAGGATTTCACTCACGCGGCGGAAGCCGATACGTGGGAGAGGTCCGTTATCACAGAGAGGCAGCTGAACAACCTCCGGGCGGACTGCCACATATCGGAGGCGGTGGAGATGAGGGTGGCCGGAGACGATATGGTATATGTTCACCGGCCGGGTTTCTGTGCCATTCACGAGTATCCGTTTATTATAGGGTGTGGTCTCCCCATATATCCTATGGCGGAGGCGATGTGCCGCTTCTTCAACATCTGCCCCGCCAGTTGACCCCGTACACATGGAAGATCTGCCGGATCTTGACAACCTACGCGGCCAAGGCTGAGGTGGACGTCTCCGTCCATCATTTGCTACAATTGTTTAGTCCCTATTATATGTGGGGCAAGATGCTGCAGCTGAAAAATCGGGGGTCGAAAGGCCTGCTTGTAGAGGCGGACGACAAACCTAATCGTCAATTTTGGACAAAGTGTTTTTACGTCCGTACCTCCGATTTGGTGGCGGATGCGTCCGGCTTTCCAGAGATATGGAACCCCAACTGTAAGTGCCTATTCGTCTTTTTCACGTTTTAGATTATGGCATCATCGTCGCATTGCCTTTGAGACATTAACAGTTTTTCTCGGCTCCTTTTGTAGTGGTGGGGCGCACACCCAATCAAGTTTCCGGCCTCAGGGCGTGGGTGAACAAGTTGATCCCTTTTGCCGAGGAGTGTCGGACGTGGGCGGCGTTTGGTGAGAAGTACGGCCTCGGGGGTGTGGCTCTTGTTTGCCATGAAAAATGTTTCTATATATGATTATGTTTTTTTTTTGTTTCTGGCTGTGGCTAACATAAGTTTACTTTCTTTTGCTGCAGCTCGGAGCGTAGGACGGAGGCGGAGACGCCGAGCTGCTAATCTTGCTTCTTTGGAGACAGAGCTTAGGGTCTCCGTTATGCAAGGCATTTCCGAGGCCGACCAGGCCGTGGAGGGTCCGACGGATAATGCCGCGTCGGGTGGTGAAGCGACCGAAGCCGCCGACCCGGACTATGAGCGGGCGATTAGGGAGTCCCTGCTGTCGGCCTCTCCTGGTCCTTCTGGTTCCGCCCCTGACCCGTCCGGTTTTAATCCTGTGCCGTCTTCTATTCCGGCTCCTGGGGCGGCTACGGAGCTCCCGCCCCCTTCTATTGAGGTGGGGTCCCCTGATCCGGATGAGCCGGCCGAGCGCACGAGGCGCCGGTTTCTTACTGGAAAAGGGGTAGTTGTAGAGGCCAGTCCTGAGCAGGAGGAGACTGAGGCTCCTCGTCAAGAATCGAGGCCAGTCCTTTTGGGCGACGCCATCCATCCGGGGAGGGCCGCGGTTGTACTCGCTCATACGAGGGGTGCTGAGGCCCCGTCTACTGCTGATGAGGGCGCCCATGCTGTTGCTATCGAGCAGGCAGAAGTGCCGCTGCAAGGCGAGGCTGTGGCGGACGCGTTGGAGGCGGCCGCGGAATAGGGCCAGTTGCGCCGGCTCCTGATACCGACGGATTATAATCTGTTGGAGGCGAGTGAGCATGCGCTGAAGGAGTTTGCCCTACTGTGCGGCGACATTGAGACCGAGTCGCTGAAGTCAATAAGCGACCGCGTCCTGTCTCGTCGCATTGCTGGTGCCGCCTTGCACGTATGGTTCGCAGTGTACCTCTCTTCTTTCCTTTCGCTTTCTCATATTTTGTGGCTTTCCTTTTGCCTCTTTCCCTTTTTTGCAGACCCTCATCCTGGAGGTGGAGCGGATTCGGAAGGACCGGAAGAGGTCGGGTACCTTCCGTAAGATGTCGGAGAAGTACAAGGAGGATCGTGAGAAGCACAAGGCGCTTATGGACTTCTTTTTGGACGCCCCTAATTTCCGCCTCCTTCGCGAAACTATTGAGTCGTTGGAGGAACAGCTGCGCAAACAAACAGAGCAGCTGAAGAAGGCGGACACCGACCTGTTAGCTGTTGTGGCTCGGAATACTGAGCTGGAGATCCTCCTTCAATAACGGGAGGAGGAAGTAGATGTGGGCCGAGTGGCCGCGATGGAGGCGGCTGATGTGCGTACTAGAGTGGAGACTTTGTCGACCGAGCTTCAGGCGGCCTTGGCCCAGACGATAGTTAACCTAGTTGGGGATGACCCTCGCGAGGCTCAGGACATGCTGGTGTACGCTAAGGCCAGGCGGACGGTCTTTGAGGAGCTTCGCGTAGCCGGCAGGGCCAGTCAGGCTAACGTTGATGAGCAGCGTCGGCTGGTTAGGGTAGCCCGTGAGGCCTGCGGCTATGACCCTGATTCTCCGACCCAGTCGGGAGGTTTCTTCGCCGATGTGGACCAGCTGGGCACCGGGTCTTGGATCGAAAGAATTTGGCGGGACGACGGCGAGGATGGTGCCAATGGGGCTGTAGGGGGCGACGGCGGCCATGATAGTTGAGTAGGATAGTTGAGTAGGTTTTTTTTTTTTTGTAGTTAGTAACATTTTGTACCTCTTTGTAAATGTTCGGAATGTTAATAAAAATATATACTTTTTTTTTGAATGATTGCGGCCATATCTTTTTCCCTTTCTTTTTTGTATTATCGGGGTCGACCTTAGTCTTTGATTCATACAATGGGGGAGGTTTTTCCGTCTGACTTCGAGGGAACTTAGCCTAAGCTTGAACTGGGGCGAGGCCGGATTTGTGCGTTTTGCGCGACCGTCTTTTTGGCCCTTTACTTAGAGAGGCCATATCGATACCTCTCAAGTGTCGACGTCTTAAGCTTTCGATTTTTCTGGGGGAGGCCGCAGCCTTCTCTTGAATGTATTAGGCCTTGGCCATTTTATTTTGTCCGGAGGGGCTATCGTTTTTGTCACGCCCCAAATCGAGGAACATGACCGGCGCCTGACCGGGTTGCCCCAGTCAAGCGGACCTGGGTGCCTTTCATTCCCACGCGTTACCCCTGTGATGATTGTTTCTCATTAACCAAATATCTCACTAACCATGAATGATTTCACATTAAACAAATAAAACCATACGAGTGATTCATTAACAAGTTTGCGGTTTTTACAACGCCCGACATAACATAATATATACATAATACTGGAGTCCCACAGTTTACATGTCTACAGAGCCTCTAGGATACAAAAAAAAGGAATACAATACTTGCCGGTAACAAGGCTCCGGCTATACCTTACAAAACCAAAATGAAATCTAAACAAAAGTGGCATGAACCACACGGGGCCCCAAGGAAGAAAGGGGCTCACCAAAACGGGCAGTGGAAGGAGAAGGATACTACTGCCGATGAGCTGAA
This sequence comes from Nicotiana noctiflora, assembly GCA_032618575.1. Taxonomy (NCBI): domain Eukaryota; kingdom Viridiplantae; phylum Streptophyta; class Magnoliopsida; order Solanales; family Solanaceae; genus Nicotiana; species Nicotiana noctiflora. The sequence continues at coordinate 16,884 of JASVEL010003876.1, forward strand.
ATACCTACTACTGATCCACCTACAATCATAACACGAATGTAGAGTCCCCGGCAAAAGGGATGTCGGTACACTTGAATTGTACTGGTATGTATGGACAAACTTTGTCCCAAGTAAACTCAAGCCGTTAAACAAGAATCACGATGACAAGCCAGCCACCCATGTTTCCACATTTTCCTCATTTCAAATAATTCTCAACACAAAGCACTTTCTACGATCAACCAATTTAACAATAACCAATCAATCACATAAAGCACAAGTAGTCAAACAAAGGGGCAATCGGTGCCCCACAGGTTGCAAACTCTCCTGCTGTCTCCTTTCACATTTTCACATTATTGATTTCTGTATCAATTTTCAATAGCGATTTTGATCGCTTTCCATCCTTATTGCCCCTGACCACCCTTATTACCTCGTCCACCCTTATCACCCCAACCCACACCTTATTTCCCCACGTTGCTGCGCGCAACACGACCCCGCCTTACAGTTGAAAACACAACAAGGCAGATAAGGTACTACACACAATTTCAACAAGTTCAAATAAGCAACTTGCACATTGTTTCATGTTCTCAATTACTTATCAAGCCAATATCACAACCAAGTTACAATATTTCCATAATCAAGAATATTCACACAAGTATGTTCAACAATTTTCCACAATTCAAGTGTTTCATCTCTTTCCACAATAAACCAGTTCTCGAGTGTTTCGTTTCCTTTCCACAAAGTGCCATATAGGCCATCATAAGTATTATTCACAATTCTTTACCCAATTCAACTCTCATTTAACTTTCGGTTCATATTCTATACCACATCACTCATATTTCAACAACAACTTTGAGAATTTCACACAATTTGTCAAATTAACATTAACCAAGCAATTTTCACACATATAGGCGATTTCACAAGAATCAAAATTAGCCATACATACCTGGTGATGATTTTTCTTCCTACTTTATGCTTACCTAAGATATCCTACTCTTGCCAACCTTGTTCTTGAAGACTCTTACTTCTACTCACTTCTTTTTACTAGAAATCAAGTTCAATAATCATGCATGAGTGTAAAAATTCTATTTTCAAAAGCTATCATATGCAAACCTCTCTTTACCCAATTTAAAACTGAAAATCAAAGAAAATAGTTAGGGTTTTTACCTTGAAAAGATTTGGGGAAGTTGAATCCTTGCCCTAGAATCCTTTGAACTAAGATGATTGGAACAATCTTTAATTTAAAGATGAAAGATTTCTCTCTCTAAAAACCCTCTCTTCTCTCTCTAATTTTGGTAAGATGATATGATAAAATGAAGAAGAAAGGTGTTATATTAAAGAAGAGATCGGGTCAAAATGTCACAAAAATCTGGGCCGGGGTCAGTTATGCGGTGCACTATGCGACCGAGAATCAACATGCGGTCCGCATAGTGACCGCAGAATGGCCTCAAAAATGACTCAAGTTCTGTTACAGAATGCGGCCATTATGTGGTCCGCATTCCTGATCTGCGGTCGAAAAGTAGACCGCAGATTCACTATGCGATCGCAATTTCGACCGCATTATTGACACGATTTTGGGAAACTCTCTGGAACATTTTGCGGCAAGAATGCGGTCCGCATGTCAGGTTTGCGATCGCATTCTTGACCGCATATTGGACACTTTTCGGAAAAATTAATTCTCTACATTTTTGAAACTTAAATCACTACCAAGGGTCCGAACCGCGGCGAGCAAGCTCGCCGCGAAGAATTCCACGCATTCCTAACACATTATTCGGACCATGACACTATAGCTACTAGGTTTTATGCACAAAAATTTTACGGGGCCTTACCAGTTTTCTTCTTTGGTTGTCTTTTTAGGCCTTAGCCCCTTTTTTTTTATACAGCTGCGGCCGTGGCCTTTTCGCTTTGTCTGGAGGGGGCCTTAGCTTCCTCCTTTGGACGCTTTTTTGGCCTTAGCCATTTTATACTATTATGGCCGTAGCCTTTTGCTTCGTTCGGGGGGGGGGGGAGGGGGCCTTAGCCTCCTCCTTTGGACGTTTTTTTGGCCTTAGCCTTTTTATACAATTGTGGCCGCAACCTTTTTGCTTTGTATGGAGGGGGCCTTAGCCTCCTCCTTTGGACGCTTTTTGGCCTTAGCCTTTTTATACAATTATGGCCGTAGCCTTTTTGCTTTGTCTGGAGGGGGCCTTAGCCTCCTCCTTTGGACGCTTTTTTGGCCTTAGCCTTTTTATACACTTATGGTCGTAGCCTTTTGCTTCGTCCGGGGGGGGGGGCTTAGCCTCCTCCTTTGGACGCTTTTTTGGCCTTAGCTTTTTTATACACTTATGGATGTGGCCTTTTGCTTCGTCCGGAGGGGGCCTTAGCCTCCTCCTTTGGACGCTTTTTTGGCCTTAGCCTTTTTATACACTTATGGCCGTAGCTGTGAGCACGTGATTTTTGCCTTACCTGAGAAGTACGCTTTTTTGGCCTTAGCCTTTTTATACACTTATGGTCGTAGCCTTTTGATTCGTCCGGGGAGGGCCTTAGCCTCCTCCTTTGGATGTTTTTTTGGCCTTAGCCTTTTTATACACTTATGGCCGTAGCCTTTTGCTTCGTCCGGAGGGGGCCTTAGCCTCCTCCTTTGGACGCTTTTTTGGCCTTAGCCTTTTTATACACTTATGGCCGTAGCCTTTTATACAATTGTGGCCGTAGCCCTTCATTTATTGGAGATGGTCGTAGCCTTTCATACAATTGTGGCAGTAGCCCTTCATTTATTGGAGATGGCCGTAGCCTTTCATACAATTGTGGTCGTAGCCCTTCATTTATTGGAGATGGTCATAGCCCTAGTCCCTGTGATGTGCTATTCGTTCCGACTAGCACGCTTAGTGCATCATATAAGCGATTCCAGACATCTCCCTTGTCGTCTCATTAAAAACCTCTCCGGGAAAACCCAATTGGGACAAAACCTGGAGGAGGGAAAAAGAGTACGACTCGGGGAATATCTCTTAGAAGTGAAAGCGCTTGAGGTGTGAGATGTTCCAGTTGTTCTGGAGTATCTTCCCATCTATGGTCTCGAGTTTGAAAGCACCTTTATCCGCTGCTGCGATGATTTTGTAAGGTCCGTCCCAATTTGTTCCCAGTTTCCCTTCATTGGGATCCCTTGACGCCAGTGTCTTGGCATTTAGCACATAATCGCCCATCTTGAGTGGGCGGATTTTCGTCCTCTGATTATAATACCTCTCGACCTATAGTTTTTGTGCTACCAGCCTAATATGGGCCATTTCTCTTCTTTCTTCAGCCTCGTCCAGGTCTTGTAGTCGGCTTGATTCGTTCTCATTTCCGCTTGTCTGTGAGTATCTGAGGCTTGGTTCGCCGACTTCGACTGCTATAACGGCGTCGGTCCCATAGACCAGTGAGTAGGGGGTTTCTCCCGTCGAGGACTTGGGAGTGGTTCTGTGAGCCCACAGCATTTCTGGTAGCAGCTCGGGCCATAGTCCCTTGGCGTCCTCCAGTTTCTTCTTCAGAATGTTCAATATGGTTTTATTGGATGATTCCACCTGGCCATTGGCGGCCGGATGATATGGTGTTGAGAGTATCCTCTTGATGTGCCATTTGTCGAAAAAGTCCGTTTTTTTCTGCCCTATGAACTGTCGTTCGTTGTCGCATGTTATTTCCTTGGGAATGCCAAACTGATAGATGATGTTCTTCCAGATGAAGGCTATGACTTCTTGTTCGTGGATTTGGGCGTAAGCACCTACTTCCACCCACTTAGAAAAATAGTTAGTTAAAACTAGCAAAAAACGTACCTTTCCTCGTCCGGGAGGCAGTGGTCCGACTATATCCATTCCCCATTTAATGAATGGCCAAGGAGAAGTGACTGAGTGGAGAGGTTCTCCCCGCTGAGGTATCATGGGGCCGAACCGTTTGCACTTCTCGCATCGCCGGATGTAGTCTACCGCATCCTTTTTCATTGTGGGCCAGTAATAGCCGGCCCGTATTAGGCATCGTATGAGTGCCCTGTTTCTTGTGTGGGCGCCGCAGTGACCCTCATGGACCTCTTCCAGTACCAGTGTTGTCTGGTTGGGTCCCAGGCACTTGGCCAAAGGTCCTCCAAAAGTCCGTTTGTAGCGGTCCCCATTCATCAAGCAATACTAGGCTGCTTGCGTGTGAAGCTTCCTAGCTTCTTTTTTATCGGGCGATAGCTGCACTTCCTGCAGATATGAAAGGAACTGGCTTCGCCAGTCCTATGTTAGGTGTAGAGAGAATACCTCACTGCGATCGATAGTGGAATGCATAAGGGTAACGGTGCTTTCTTTGCTTAGATTAGTAGCTGCTACGGCCAGTTTGGTTAATTCATCGGCTTCGGCATTGTGTACCCTGCGCACTTGCTCGAAGCGACATTCGTCGAATTGGGCCATTAGTCTACAGACTTCGGCTTGGTATTTCAGCAGCCTCTACTCTTTGATTCGATAAGACCCGGCGACTTGATTTATTACGAGTTGTGAGTCGCAATGTAGGATTAGTCGGCGGGCTCCGTATCTGGTGGCTAGTTTCAAACCTCCAATAATGGCTTCATACTCTGCTTCGTTGTTAGTCATCTCGGGACACCGTATGGACTGGCGAATAACTTCGCCCGTGGGGACCTCGAGGACGAGTCCAAGTCCCGATCCCGAGGCGTTAACAGCCCCGTCGGTGTGGAGTATCCAGGGATTCAAGCTAGGGTCCGTTTGCGAGGCTTCTTTCTCGGCCTCAGGCGAGAGGCCTGCGCTAAAGTCGGCTATGAAGTCGGCGAGGACCTGTGATTTTATGGCCGTTCTGGGGACATACATGATGTCGTGCTCACTGAGCTCTATGGCCCATCTGGCGAGACGGCCTGACAATTCGGGCTTATGCAGAATGCTTCTTAGGGAGAAGGTGGTCACCACCCTGATGGGATGGCATTGGAAGTAGGGTCTCAGCTTTCAGGAAGCCGTGACCAAAGCTAGTGCCAGCTTCTCCAAATGTGGGTACCGGGTTTCGGCGTCCACTAATGTTTTACTGATGTAATAGATGGGCGATTGCATACCTTTCTGTTCGCGGACGAGCACTACGCTGACTGCCACCTCGAAGACGGTCAGATATATAAGTAGTGGCTCGTTTGGTCCCGCCTTGGCTAGCAGTGGCGGGGAAGTCAGGTACGCTTTCAAGTCTTGGAGAGCCTTGACGCATTCGTCATTCCAATGGAAACCATTATCCTTTCTTAGGACATTGAAGAATTTGTGGCACCTGTCTGAAGACCGGGAGATGAAGCGGGAGAGGGCGGCTATTCGGCCCGTCAATTTCTGTACTTGTTTTTTGTTGGTGAGCGCTTCTGGTATTGATGCGATGGCCTTGATTTGGTCCAGGTTTACCTCGATCCCTCTTTGTGATACGAGGATGCCGAGGAATTTCTATGATGCTACGCCAAAAGCGCATTTTTCGGGGTTCAACTTTATTCCATAGCTGTTCAAGATCTCAAAGGCTTCCCGTAGGTGATCGATGTGGTCCTCCTTCCTTTCCGATTTAACCAGCATGTCGTCGATGTAGACTTTCATTGTCTTACCGAGTTGCTTGCTGAACATTTTGATGACTAGCCTTTGATAAGTCGCTCCCGCGTTTTTCAACCCAAAGGGCATCACTCTGTAGCAGTAAGTGCCCTGGTGGGTGATAAAGGTGGTTTTCTCCTTATCTTTTTCTGCCATTAGGATTTGGTTGTACACAGAGTAGGCGTCCAAGAAGCTCAGCAGTTCGTGCCCTGCTGTAGCGTCGATCAGCTGATCGATGTGGGGCAGGGGGAAGGAGTCCTTGGGGCAAGCCTTGTTCAGGTCGGTGAAGTCCACGCACATCCTCCACTTTCCGCTTTTCTACTTAACCATGACCACATTGGCGATCCATTGCGGGTATCTCGATTCTCCGACGGAACCATTGGCCAGTAGTTTGTCCACCTCCTCGCGGACCGCCTCGTTAATGGTGGCGTTAAATTTTCTTCGGCCTTGTTTTACTGGGGGTGCAATGGATCTATGTTGAGCCGGTGTGTGGCGATATCCGGGGAGATCCCTGGCATGTCTGCATGGGAAAAAGCAAACGTGTCTGCATGTTTAATCAGGAATTCATGATACTTACTTGGGTTTGTGAGCCCGTGACCGATGTAGGCTTTCTTTTCTGGATCATTTTGATCCAGCTGGACTGGGTCGAGCTCTTCGGCCGTTGCATTGCAAGCTTCTACGGTGTCTGGGTCCCTTATGGCGTCGACCGTCGGGTCTGCTTGAGTCCCCGACGAAGCTGATTGCTATGCCTCCGCACTTGCCTTGCTCAGTTGTTTTGTGTGAGCGCAATCCTGGGTTATTTTTAGCATTCCTGCACCGTTTGCTGCTCTCCCTTGATGTTGAATATTCCCCATGGGGTAGGGAACTTGATCACCTGGTACAGGCTTGACGGGACTTTTCGCATGGCGTGTATCCATGGGCGCCCGATGATGACATTGTAGGTCTTTTCTTGGTTCATCACATGGAAGGTTGTTTCTAGGGTGGCCCCTCCCGCCAGGACAGGCAGGGTTACTTCTCCTGATGTGCGTTCTACTGCATTGTTAAAACCAGTTAGATTTATGCACCTGGGAGTGATTCTGTCCTCGAGTCCCATCTACGTGAGAACTCTCAGATGAATGATGCAGGCATCGCTCCTGTCATCTATCATGACTCTCCTGACATCGGTATCCATGATACGCAGGGTAATGACTAAAGCATCAAAGTTAGGAAAAGACAAACCGTCGGCGTCAGACTTATCGAAGGTGATACTTCCTTCGCGGTCGTCATACCGTTCATGGGAGAGGGTTCTCTTCAGTCTGTGTGTGTTGGTGAGCTTGACATGGTTGACGGCTTCGTCCGCTTCTCCGACTATTATGTTTATTGTGCGCGTCGGGGAAGGCGTCTTTGGGGGTCCCCGGGAATGTTCCCGTCCGTGGCCAAAATTAGCTTTCCCTTTGTCGCTGAGTAGCTCTTTCAGGTATCCCTGATTGAGCACCCTGACGACTTTCTGCTGTAGCCCGATGCAGTCTTCTGTTTGGTGCCCTCGTTCCTGGTGGAACTCGCACAGAACGTTGGACTTTCTTGTGGCTGGGTCCGATGTCATCTTGTGGGGCCACTGCACCTTGGTGCCGAGCTTCTCTAGTGCCACTACCTCTGAAGGTGAAACACAAAAGTTATGTGATGAGTGTAAAGGGGGCGTACCTCGATCATTTCTGAGTGGGGCGACGTGACATTGTACCGCATCCGTGTGTCGCGGAGGCGGGAGCAAAGATCTTGCGTAAGGTTGATGTCATTCTCTGCTGGGGCGCGGGGGAAGTTCCTGACGTCCCTCATGTCGTCGATCCCTTCTGGTGTCTAGGTGCACGGCGGCCAGTCGCCGTGTCGGCCTGTTGAGGTCCTCCTCGTCTGCACGCACCTCGGCGCAGTAGACATTGTGGATCTCATCCCAGGTGGTGGGGGGATACTTCATGAGCCGGCTTAGTAATTTCTTGGTGGCTCGGGAGCCATCCCTGTTGAGCCCGTTCTGGAATGCCGCCACCGCCATACCTTCCGATACATTTGGCAGGTTCATTCTTATCCTGTAGAATCTAGCGAGGAAGTCCTTGAGGCACTCGCCCATGGTCTGTCGGATGGCGAATATGTCATTTACCCTTGCTTCTGCTTTCTTGGTGCCGGCATGCGCGGTGACGAAGTTATTTCCCATCTCCTCAAAGGTCGAGATTGCATTGGCAGGAAGCTGGGAGTACCAGGTTAGTGCTCCTCCGGTCAGTGTTTCGCCGAACTTCTTCAGCAGCACTGATGGTACCTATTCTTTGGACAGGTCGTTACCCTTTACTGCAGTGACGTAGTGGATGAGATGGTCCTCGGGGTCGGTGGTCCCGTCGTACACTCTTAGGTAAGGGGGCATTTTGAAGGTTTTCGGGATGGTGTAGGGTGCTGCTTCCTCGGAGTAGGGCTGTTCAACGAACCTTCCTACGTCCCGCTTGGGCAACAGCTTAGGCGCCCCTGGAATCTTGTCAACTCTGTCCTGGTGCTCTTTTATCTGGTCTCGGAGGGCTTGGTTTTCGCCCTCCATTTCCTTCATTTTCATCAGGATGGTAGCCAGCGTGTCATCATGCGTTTGAGTCTCGGCGGGCCGGCTGGTGGTCCGTGTTTCTTCTTATTCGTCTGTCGCAGTAGTATTGCTGGTGGCCGGAGCGGCATTCTCGCAGCCTTGCGGTATCTTCTCCGCTAGGCTGCTTAGGGTGCTGGCCAGCCACTCCTTCAGTAGCCTTCTGACTGCCGGAGGTGCTTCTTTTGGATCGGAATCCCTTCCTAGAGGTGTGGGGGAGGTTTCAACTTCTGAGGCAGTAGAGGGAGTAGCATTGATGGCTGTACTTCCCCCAGCCTCGTTCATCACGCCTAGAAGGTTTGCGGTGACTTCAGCCATGACCGTGGGTCGTGTGTTACTTTCAGCCATTTTTTTGAAAATATGTCAGCTTGATCGGATCTTCGCGAGTGTATACTATAGGTTTGATTCTCGAAATCCCCACAGACAGCGCCAAATTGTTTGCTCAAAAGTGATGTATCTTAGAACTAGTCAATCAATAAAAATAATGGGATAATCGGAATCAATGATAATATAAATCGAAAATCGATCGTCAAAACAACGTGAATAAGTAATTATTCTAGGGAGATAATAAGAACCAAATGTAGAAGGTGGAACAGATGATCAATAGTGATAGCAGTAATAGAGAGAGAGATATATGTTTTATTATCCGAAAATCAGATCCCATACAAATGGGAGAGGCCCTCCCTTATATAATGAGAGGGTCCTCTCGCCCGACTTATTACATTGACGTCGTGATATTATAAGCGTAATCAAAATATAGGCCGAGGGCTGGGGATGCCCTCTTTAACGGATCCGCCGGCTTTATGTCTCGTAGACGGAGCCGCGTCCTTCCTGTCATACGGCTGTTAACGACAACATCCATGGATGTTGTCACCATTAGAACGGGGGCGGCCTCCTTACTTGTTTCGTCGGGCCGGCTAGGGGTACACGTGATCATGTCATACCACTTGCTCGATTTATCCCATACAAACTGCGATTAGAATAACTAATCGGCAATAGTCCTCATGGTATATCGGACGAACCCTTATATCATAATTTAAACCATAATTTGATCGGTAGAGAAGCGAGGCGAAAAATGATGAGAGTTCTATCTCTCGTATATTTTATTACTATTGTAAATATACGTTTAAAGAAAAACTAGAATTAGCAGTATTTTAAAATTATGCATATTTGTTCTAACTGCCATTTAAAGCAATTTTATGGTGCTCTCTAATTCCAACAATATAAATAAACAATTACTCTAACATACAGAAATGAAGAATGAAATAATTAAACCTAATAGAGTAACACATTGAGTTGTCTGAAAAAGGAGTGGCAGTCAACACAGAAATTAAGCGAGAGCTGAATGTCCGGCCGCCGAAAACCTTATATGTCACACATAATTTGACCACCGATAGCGATGATTGCCACATAATGAGCAGCCGCAGCGTACAAGTGTTGCGGAGAAGGCCTTCCACCTGGTGCAAGCAAGCGAAGGCCTTGCGTATCTGGGTACTTGCAATTTTGTTGAACAGTTGCAGGCGTCATTAAGGAATACAGTTTGGATTTACATTGAGTGTTCAACTTCTTTGGGTTTATCCACATTGGTTACATTATAACATCACAAAAACTCTCTCTGCATAGTCATATTGGACGGTGGGAAGTTACAATTAAGCCTTTCTCTGCAGCTACGTACGCTCATTGTGTGAGTGAGCGTTTGGGCAGTTTCGATTATACACAAAATTTTGATTTAAATTTTTAGTTTTTGGATTGACGAATGATAATTCAAATTTAATTCAAATAAGCTTGGATTGGATTGAATTTTTTAAGTTCGATTTCAGACTAATTGGTTTGGAAATTTTAGATTTTCGATTTTATGTTTATAAGTTAAGATGTCTTTTCTTTTTACAAAAATGAATATCCAAGTGAAGTACTTGTTTTGACTCAAAGATGTTAATACTTTTTTGGACAAATCAATTAAAGATGAATGTATAAATCTTAGTCAAATATAATCACTTCTCGATCGAAACACTAAATGATAATAATAATATATGAGATAAAAAAAAGGCATGATAGATCTTCTTAATATTAAAAGTAGGTTTACATGTATTCTTTTTTCGATATTTCCTTATTTTCGAAGATAAAATGAGAAAGCCTTTTTGGTTCCTTTTTTTCCCGGACCCCACCCTCCCCCCTCCCATTGAGAACTTTTCTTGACTATATGTAGTTGAAGTCACATTATCCGTTGCTTGACTCAATGCTTTTTTGTTACTGACGTGTCCACATCGTGATTTTAGGCGTTGCCTTTCCCGATTTGTCGGGTATCTCGGAAGAAAAATGGAGTGGGCTCTGTCGATTTTTACCGGCTGGTTATCGAAGCGGGGTGCCAGGCAATTTGGTCGTGATGATCAGATTTTAACCAATACAGTTAGTCCTCCGTCTTTCGGGGTCGTCCCATGTCGGTCTCGGCAGACGGATCAAGTTCATTACGAAGTCGAGAGAAATCTGAATCACAACCCCTTAATCCTTGGCCACATTTTGTGGGCTAAAGGTGGAATAAGAGTGTTTCTTCAATCCTCGTGGACCGGTGCGACTGTTTTGGAATCGAGACACCGGTTGGAGCCGAAGCGTTGGTTTATGGTCACCACCATTATGACACGTATTTCTGGGGGGGTTTGAAATGTTTCGTGCCTTATCAGGTCTCAATGAAGATTCTTGGGTTTCGTGCTCGAGGAATTTATGTCTCTTATAAATAGAGGAAACTTGTCATTGGATGCATTTACTTCTTCTTTTGGTCGAGGGAATTCTTCAGATGTAGCTTTTACCGATATCTCGAATTTCTGCTTATCTTTTTGCTCGTCGAAATTTTTCACTCTTTCTTCTTATCACTTCCTTTGGAGCGCTCTCTGCTGGGAAGAATGGCTGGTGATTCTCCTCAAGACAACCTTCCCACCGTTAATCCGGTGCCGGGGAGTTATGTTCATGTCACGGGAGGGGCGGATACGGTGGAGGATGAGGAAGTACTTTCAGTGGTAAAGATCTTGCCTTATCTGGGGAGAGAGGTGATCAACTTCAGCTCATGTTGTGGAATGGAGCCGGAACCTATTCGTTCTGGCATAAAGGAGATGGGGATAGCAGAACTGAAAAAAGGTGGAGAATCCTCGATTATGTCGATATGTGGCCGGTGGAGGGGGATGATATAGTTCAATTCGATCCTCCCGAGTACTGCATGTTCTACGCCTACCCTTTCATTGTAGGGTACACCCTCCCACTTTCCATCCATTGATGAGAAAGTATGTTTACATGTACTCTTTTTTGGATCTTTTCCATATTATCGAAGATACAAAGAGAAAGCTTTTATGGTTCCCTTTTTTTCGTGGATTACCCCCCCTGTTGAGAACTTTTCTTGACTATATATAGTTGAAGTCGCTTTACCCGTTGCTTAACTCGACGCTTTTTTTGTTACTGACATATCCACAACGTGATTTTAGGTGTTGCCTTTCCCGATTTGTCAGGTGTCTCGGGAGAGAAATGGAGTGAGATCTGTCGATTTTTACTGCCTGGTTATTGAAGCGGAGTGCCAGACAATTTGGTCGTGATGGTCAGATTTTGACCAATATAGTACTCATGTTAAATAGCCTGAAAAGTTCTTCATTCTCACTAGAATCATCCAAATAAAATATTAAGTAATAAAATTATTATATAAAAAAATTTTAAAAAAATACAATAGAGACGTTAATACGATAGATAAGAAGTAGAAATAGTAAAACATGTCCCAGTAGAATGTATTCTCATAATAACTTAGTAATTAATGTTGAATATATATGATATATAATATCTAATAGGTAGAGTATTGAATTTATTTCAAATGACATATGGGTAATGGACTAAAATACAAAGTATAGGAATTTTGGATATCCGAAAATTTGAAGTACCAAATCTAATATCTAATTCGAAATCCAAAAACTTTAAAAATTAAATCTAAAATCCAATCCGTAATACAAAAGTATAAACTAAAATCCAAAAAATTCAAATTTTGATTTGAATTTCGGGTTTGCCCAAAGTATGCATGCCCCTACTCATTAACTCAAGATATATAAAAGATGTGTTGTTCCCTCTTCTTTTCTTGTGAGAGTTAAAAAAAAAAAAAAGCAAAATACAGATAGACACTCAAACTTAGCTTAACTATAAGTTTGACACTTAAACTTGTCTAATGACCAAATAAACATTTTTTCTTGGTAAAAGTGTGTTTCGTGAGCCCCTCGAACTGATAAACCTCACGCGTGAAATACAAACACCACTAACATGTTGAAGTAACGAATCAACAGATGACACAAGATAAAAAAGAAAAAAACTAAAAAATTAAACCCCAAAAAAAACTAAAACAAGAAAATTACCAGCTCGAGGGGTACATAAGACTACAAGGTGGTGAGGAAGGAAGCGAAGCTGGCGGTTAAGGAAGCTAAATATACGGCCTTTGGTTGCATGTATGAGGAATTGAGAGAGAAAGGTGGGGACAAGAAGTTATTCCAGTTAGCTAAAGTAAGGGAAAGGAAGGCGTGGGATCTAGACCAAGTTAGGCACATCAAGGACGAGGATGGTAGAGTTCTGATGGGGGAATCTCAAGTCAAGCAGAGGTGGCAGACGTACTTTCGAGACCTGCTTAACGAGGAGGGGGATCGAGACATAGAGCTATGGGGAGTTGGGGCATTCAGAGCATCATAGAGACCTTGGGTACTACAGGTGCATTAGGGTGGAGGAGGTCGTGGGGGCTTTGCGTAGGATGAGTAGGGGTGGAGCGACCGGGCCAGACGAAATCCTGGTAGAGTTCTGGAAATGCATGGGTATGTCAGGAGTGGAGTGGCTCTCCAAGTTGTTCAATGTGATCTTTAGGACTAAACGGATGTCGGGGGAGTGGAGGTGGAGTACAGTAGTGCCCTTGTACAAGAACAAAGGGGATGTCCAGTGTTGCAACAACTATAGGGGTATCAAAATAATAAGCCACACCATGAAGGTTTGGGAGCGGGTGGTCGAGGCGAGGGTAAGGGAGTTGATATCTATATCCGTGAACCAATTCGGTTTCATGCCGAGTCGCTTCACTATATAAGTTATGCATCTTGTGAGGAGATTGGTGAAATAGTTCAGGGATAAGAAGAAGGACCTGCACATGGTGTTTATCGACTTGGAGAAGGCGTTTGACAAGGTCCCTATGGAGGTGCTATGGAGGTGTCTGGAGGCGAAGAGCGTGCTGGAAGCCTACATCAGAGTAATCAAGGACATGTACGATGGAGCTAAGTCTAGGGTCAGGACAGTGGGTGGCGACTCAAACCATTTTCCGGTGGTTATGGGGCTCCATCAAGGATTTGCACTTAGCCCTCTCTTGTTTGCCTTGGTGATGGATGCTTTGACGCGACATATTCAAAGGGATATGCCTTGGTGTATGCTATTTGCTGATGACATAGTCCTGGTAGATGAGACGAGGGTCGATGTTAACGAGAGGTTAGAGGTATGGAGACAAACTCTCGAGTCTAAGGGTTTCAAACTAAGCAGGTCTAAGATAGAATACCTGGAGTGCAAGTGTAGCGCCGAGCCAAGCGAAGTAGGCAGAGACGTGATGATTGGATCTCAGGTTATCGCCAAGAGGGACAATTTTAGATATCTTGGGCCGGTGATTCAGAGGGACGGAGAGATAGACGGGGACCTCACTCACCGTATAGGGGCGGTGTGGTCGAAGTGGAGGCTTGCATCAGCAGTCTTGTGTGATAAGAAAGTGCCACAGAAACTCAAGGGGAAATTTTATAGAGCTTTGGTTAGACCTACCATGCTGTATGGGGCGGAGTGATGGCCGGTGAAGAACTCTCATGTTCAGAGAATGAAGGTTGCGGAGAAGAGGATGCTCAGGTAGATGTACAGGCTTACCAGGTTATACAAGATTAAGAATGAAGTTATTCGGGAGAAGGTGAGGGTGGCCCCAATGGATGAGAAGATGCGAGAGGCGAGGCTCAGGTGGTTCAGGCATGTGCAGAGGAGAAGCCCTAATGCCCCGGTGAGGAGTTGTGAGCGGTTGGCGGTGGTCGGCGTGAGTCGAGGCAGAGAGATGCCTAAGAGGTATTGGGGAGAGTTGAATAGGCAGGACATTTCTAGGATGAAGATTTCCGAGGACATGGCCCTTGATAGAAAAGTCTGAAGGTCTAGTATCGAGGTTGTAGGATAGGGGCTTCTAGGATTTTTCGTACTCCTTTCCCGGGGTGGGTGGGGTTTGGTAGGGCTCTCCATAGATGATTAGTGTATTGGATTGTGTCCCCTTATGGTAGTTACTGTTATATTATTGCATGCCATTTTATTTATGGTTCTTATGGTTCTTTATTTAGATAATTATTTATGTGATCTCTGTTGGAGTTACTAATGCTCTTGTGTTTTTATTTTTGTTTTTGTTTTTACTTTCCTTCCCTGAGCCGTGGGTCGATTGAAAATAATATCTCTGCCCTTTTCGGGTAGGGGTAAGGCTTGTGTACATATTACCTTCCCCAGACCCCACTTTGTGAGACTATACCGGATAGTTATTGTTGTTGTTGTAGGGGTACATAAGACTCACTTCTGCCAGGTGTCTATCTCGTCATTAGGTAATTTTGAATATCAAACTTACAGTTGAGAAAAAGTTTAATATGTATTTATGTATTTTGCCAAGAAAAGTATATTCTAATTTCTTAATGACTGAATAGAACAAACGGGCTACAACCGTATTTTCATATAAAAATAGACTCTTTTTTTAACTCATAACTTAACTCTTTCAAAAGCTGCACCTCTAGCTTTCATAATTGGTGAGATAAACGATATTTTTACGTAGTTGGTGTTTACATCCCGACAAATCAAATCAATAATAATTTCACAAATTAAAGTTGACAATAAAACTTAATTATGATTATATAAAAAATAATTAATATAAATTTGTTTGGTATAAATGTCAAAATTGAATATATTTCTTCGTTTGAGAGATGAAGCGAAGCGAGCTGCCAGAGCGATAAGATCTGGTTTTACGTAAATGTTATCAACGTGGCACCGTGCATGACATGCAAGTAATATCTTTGGCTCTTTCTACTCCGTTTGGCCTCTTCGCTTTGGATTTGAACAAATAGGGAATTCTTTTGCAAGTGTCCCTTTTTTCCAAGTAATTGTCACCCTTCCTCGTACGTAGAGGCGGAGCTAAAATTTTAAGTTTATGGGTTCGATATTCTAATCATACTGGATTCTAAATTAAAAATTTATATTATATTAATGGATTTTTTAATATAAATATAGAATTTTAACGAAAGCTACTGGATTCGACCGAATTCGCTGTGGGCACTCTAGCTCCGCCCCTACTTATACGTCTATACATAAATTAAGCATGCCTTCACTTGATAATTCTCTATGCATGAAGAATGAAATTAAACCTATGTATTAATGTACTATACTAATTGACACCATTTAATTAATTTTTTGATGTCCAGTCAAACAATCCAACTAGTTCTGGATCTACTCCCAAGATAGAAAACCAACGACAAAAGGGAAAGGAGAAAGTGGCACGGTGTAAAAAGAAACAATTTAAAAGGAAAAACAGAAGTAGTTACAATTATAAAGAATGAGGTCATACAATAAGGAAAAGGACAATCACAGTTGCAAAACCATGGCTCGAAACCGCCATTGCCTCGATATCTACACCTTTTGGCCAAAGCTGATCAGTTTTATCTTCATGAAAATAAATTAAATAAATAGATAAGACCTAAAATTAATTGAGCCAAATGATGTGGAAAACTAATTTTCTTTTCTTTTTCTTATCCTTTGGCATCAGTTTTAAGAACTATCATCTATCTTCACTGCTATAAATTGAGGTCCTTGCCTCAGTCATTGCATCAACAATTCATTATAGCATTTGTATAGAAACAAACTCGTATACACTAAACAAAAACATTGAGTTCTAGCCATGGCTGCATCTTTCTCAGTTCCATCAATGGTAAGATTTCACCATCCCTTTTGTTTTCCATTCAAGATTTGTTTACTAATGAATCGACATGACAATGACAATTCACATAGTTGATTTCCACTTATTTGTGAGTAAGCATAATAATTGTTGTAGGATATTTGTCTGGTGTTCGAAAATAGTATATTGGTAGACGGGAAAAGGCTATATAGGAACTTATAGTGTGAAGCCTTCTTGAAAAAATTGTTCAAGTTTGACCCAAAATGAAGTATATTTTTTAGAAAATTTATTGAATATATATATATATATAAATTCTTACTTTAGAATCTACAAACCTTAAATCCTAGCTTTGCCTTAGGAAATGAATAATATCATAAGAGTATCTTTGGGTTCTTTGAGCCTAACAATATCTTTATTTGCTTCTTTACGTAGTATTTTTAATTTGTGGAATTTTTGCATGAACAGATAATGGAAGAGGAAAGAAGATTTGAATCAGAGGTAGCAGAGGTGCAAGCATGGTGGAACTCAGAGAGATTCCAGCAAACCAAGAGGCCATATTCAGCTAGAGATGTGGTGGCACTTAGAGGTACAATGAGACAAAGCTATGCATCCAATGAGTTAGCCAAGAAACTGTGGAGAACACTCAAAACTCACCAAGCCAATGGCACTGCCTCTAGAACTTTTGGTGCACTTGACCCTGTTCAAGTCACTATGATGGCCAAGCATTTGGACTCTATTTATGTTTCTGGTTGGCAGTGTTCTTCCACTCACACCACATCCAATGAACCAGGTCCTGATCTTGCTGATTACCCTTATGACACTGTTCCAAACAAAGTGGAACATCTGTTTATGGCTCAGCAATATCATGATAGGAAACAAAGAGAAGCAAGAATGAGCATGAGCAGGGAAGAGAGGGCAAGAACTCCTTTTATTGATTATTTGAAGCCCATTATTGCTGATGGTGATACTGGATTTGGTGGTGCTACTGCTACTGTGAAGCTTTGCAAGCTTTTCGTCGAGCGCGGTGCTGCTGGTGTCCACATTGAGGATCAATCGTCTGTGACCAAGAAATGTGGTCATATGGCAGGTAAAGTTCTTGTTGCTATTAGTGAACACATAAACAGGTTGGTGGCTGCAAGATTGCAGTTTGATGTTATGGGAACGGAGACGGTACTTGTCGCTCGTACTGATGCAGTAGCAGCAACATTGATTCAAACCAATGTGGATACAAGGGATCACCAGTTTATCTTGGGTGTATCGAACCCGAATCTGAAGGGGAAAAGTTTGGCTACTCTTACGTCAGAAGCTATGGCAGCGGGCAAAACCGGGCCTGAACTTCAAGCCCTTGAGGATAAATGGCTTGCAATGGCTGAACTCAAGACATTTTCTCAATGCGTGATTGATGCAATCAAGAAAATGAACGTTACAGAGTCCGAAAGGCAGAGGAGATTGAACGAATGGATGGCTCATTCAAGTTTTGAAAAATGCCTTTCACATGAGAAAGCTCGTGAAATTACTGAAAGACTTGGACTTGCAAATCTTTTCTGGGACTGGGATTTGCCAAGAACCAGAGAAGGTTTCTACAGGTTTCAGGGTTCAGTAGAAGCTGCAGTTATACGTGGTTGGGCTTTTGCAAACCATGCTGATATAATATGGATGGAAACCTCAAGTCCTGATATGGTTGAATGCACCAAATTTGCTGAGGGAGTTAAGTCAATGAGGCCTCAAATTATGTTGGCTTATAATCTATCTCCATCTTTCAATTGGGATGCATCAGGAATGAATGATGCACAAATGATGGATTTTATTCCAAGAATAGCCAAGTTGGGTTACTGTTGGCAGTTCATTACTTTGGCTGGTTTTCATGCTGATGCACTTATTGTTGACACGTTTGCTAAGGATTTCGCTAGGAGGGGAATGCTGGCCTATGTGGAGAAAATACAGAGAGAGGAGAGAGCCCATGGAGTTGACACATTGGCTCATCAAAAATGGTCTGGTGCTAATTACTATGATAGAGTTCTAAGGACTGTCCAAGGAGGTATTACCTCTACTGCTGCTATGGGCAAAGGTAAAAAACATCCCACAATCTTATATACGTAATATGAGTTCTAACTTCTATATTAAGTCACTTTAAGATAATTACGGTGAAAAATAAGGCAGTTAACTGATACGCATTGATAGAATAAAAATTAGTTACATGGTTAGTGTATATAAGTTAAATTCAAGAAGAATTATTAGTAACAGAGTATGTGAAATCTGGTAATTTGCAGGAGTGACTGAGGAGCAATTTGAGGAGAAGTGGACAAGGGAAGGAACAACAAATTTGGGTGATGGAAGTATGGTGATTGCAAAGGCAAGGATGTAAGAGAAAAAAAGTTACTTCTTTTCAAGATGTGGGGAGCTTTAGGACAATCTCAATTTTCAATAATTTTGTTTTCAGCTTTTAATAATTTTTCTGGATTTTGAATCATTTCGGGCATTATTTTGGCCCTCAAAATTGCCTACTACTTCTGTCTCTATTTGGACTTAAAATTGTTCCCGATTTCCTGTTGCTTGCTGCTTAATGAATTTGTTGATCCTTTCACTACGCTCCAAAATTTAGCTCCAACAAAGAATCTAATGATTTGTGAGATAATTCCTCAAGGATGTGAAGCAAAGCCCTTACCTCATTCAGGATTAATAGACTCTGACTTAAATACTTGCAAACTAAGGATCCCTTGCCTCAAGTTAGCTGAGAAATATTAATTGTGTTCAATATCAAATTTGTTAGTCAACCAAATAGGAAATTTTTTTAATCCAAGAATGCAAAGAATCATCGGTTAAATTTTAGGAATTTTACCTCTTATACAAAAATTTTAACACCTTCTTTATTTTAAATAAATATTATTTAAAAAAATTTATATTCTGTAGATATCTTTTAATTTAATGTTTAAATCAAAATATTTAATTTTGGTTACCGCCCACCCCTAAGCCACTAAATATGTTATTCAGATACATTATTTTTTTTCTCTCTCTACTTTGATACATGTTATTCTCTTTCCTCGTTCCTTAAAAATACAAAGCTCAATCTAATTCACTTCTCTTGACCGCACCTCTTCCCGCCTTCCTTCTCCCTCCGCCGCCACTTCTGCCTTTCACCTAGGTCAAACCTAGGGTTTACGCGAGTTCTAGTAGATCAACAACAGTAGTGTTTACGTTGAAAGGGAAATATAATACAACACTAGTGTTAAACAAGTTCTAATAGATCAATTCAAGACTTTTCATTTGTTTTAATGAGTTACAGGAATATTCGGTAAAGAGAAAGAGAGAGAAAATGGTGAAAGAGTTGAGGGTTTTTACTCAACAGCGTGTTCGGCGAAAATTAAGGTTTATTTTTTAATAAAGACGACGGAGTTTTAGGGCTGAGCAATTTGATTTTATGTTAATATATTTTAATGCATTTTCAACGTATCATGCTATATTTTCATGTATTCCATTGTATTCAATATCTTTTTCTTCATTGTAATTTAATGTATCTCGTTGTATTTCATGTATTTTATTATATTCCGTTGTATTCTATATATTTCATTGTATTCACCGTCTCTCTATATACCATGAATGTATTCATATATATATTTTTTAATTAATATAATTTATGTATTCAGATGTATTATATAATTTTTTTAAGATTGCTATATTTTTGGGATATTTTTCAGTTGAGAATCTTTTTTATAACTGGAAATACAAAATTTATGTGTTATAATTGAGTTTGTTGAGTTATGTTAGGAGTCTATTATATTAATTGATTATTTTCCGTTTAAACCCCATGTAATCCCTTGTTTCATGCCGTGAATATAGTCGAATACAATAATCTGTCCAGCTGTAATCTCATGTTTCACGCCATGAATACAGTTAAATACACTCAAATATAACAACTAATTAGTTGGACTTCCCTAATTCACGCCTATTTTTATCACTGTATTCATGAATACAGTAGCTTAAATACATCATGTAGGACTTTGCCATATTCAACAAATTTATCTAAATCTTATTACGCCATATGCAATAATGACAACTTTTTTAAAAGACATCCTTAGTGCAATAAGTATCTATTCACTCTAGTATCAGGGAAAGGGCTACAACTCGATGGGATGTGATGTAGATAGTTTACCCTAATGCAAGCATTAATAGCTGACTCAAAACCTACAGAGACAATTTGACAGACAACTTATTAGATACATAGAGGAACTCCTCTTCTTGGACGAAATGATCAAGGAATACTCGGAAACACATCTCGAAGAGTTTGGGATAGGAATCCATAAAGAAACGATCCAATTAATCAAGATACAAAATGAGAATCGTATCCATACGATTTTGCACTTCTCGACAAATATCATCTGTTTTATTATAATAAGTATCTATTCACTCTAGTATCAGGGAAAGGGCTACAACTCGATGGGATGTGATGTAGATAGTTTACCCTAATGCAAGCATTAATAGCTGACTCAAAACCTACAGAGACAATTTGACAGACAACTTATTAGATACATAGTAAATACAACTTAGAAAAGAAAAAGGATGATACACAACAAAAGAAGAGGAGAAAGAGAAAGTGGTATGGTAATGAGACCAGTAAGGAATGAATTCAGAGCAAGTAATGCTGATTATGTGTTATTGATTATTTCTTCCAAGGTTTGAGAACGGAGAGCACGACAACGGCAGCAATAATCAGAAGAAGAATAATGGCTATTATCTTGCATTTTCTTGATTTTTTCTGTAAGGTCTTTGCAGTTTGAAGTGCATCTGTACCCATGTTAACGTGGTCCACGGCATATCTCACCTGGAAATTCAGAAGAAATGATTGAACCATCAAAAGTAAGAACAAATCAAATGAACATAAGTGATGTAAGCCAATTGATTGCATGTTTAAGTACTGTAACAATATCAAAAACGTCATATTCGTCTAATATTTTTCTTCTCTATCATCCGATACTTCCTATTATACTACAAATATCCAATTAAAGAATGGAATCCAATTTTTTCTTTAAATGTAAAAGCATTATGGCTTATCAAATAATGGAATCCAATTTTGTTACTTTTCCCCGGAAAGAAAAATAGAAAAAAAAAAGATTTTAAACTAAAGAAAGTCTGACAGTCTTGCCTTACAATTCTACGAGAAATTATTTATGTAGCTTGAACCCGTGATATCTTAGCCACATAACGATAACTTTTTATCATTGTACCGAGTCCTCCTTTCATTTACACGAAAGGGGCCAAAATAGAAGATGAATTACAAGTGTAACCCCATTACATATTTGAAGCGGTGAATGGATCTAGGCATTACGAGTTTCTTTAAAAAATGTAAACATTGTAGGCTAAACCAAATTGGACAGAGGCGGATCCACCTAGAGGGGCGTGGGACACGTGCACCTATGCTCCCCTCCTTAGGATGTGTATCAAAGAAATATTTTTCGCATAAAATATTTAATTTTTCACTTGGGAACCCATGGTCAAAAGAGTATTTGGTGCAGAGGTAGCTTTTTGCACCGTTGACCCCTAGGTCTTGTGTTCGAATCAACTTCCCTATCTTCTATCTCTCGGCCATTTTTCCATTTTTCTTTTTCGTTCTTTTTTGTTCTGTTCAAATTCCAAATTTCATGTCCTGTCTTTCTTTTTTCCCATGCATTCTTCTCTTTTTTAGTTCACTCTCTGATATATCCTTGAATTAAATATTAAGTTTAATACTTGTAACTATAAATAATGATGCTATTATTGATAGTTCTCTAAGATAAGTTTTAGAAAACCAAATCAAACGCTGATCGGTAGTCCACCAATCCTCCTGAAATCCTGGATCCGCCTCTCAAATTGGCCCATTAAAACAGAGTCTATAATGTTCAATGGTTATGTAATCAGCGCAATTTAAAGGTGTAGATAATTGTTGACAAACTAGGAAGAAGCCTTCTGAAAATCAAACACTTTTTCTGCTTAAATCCCTCTCAAATTGTCTTTTGAATTGAGAACATTTCACAAAATCCCTAACTGCAAAATCTTGTTAAATATCCAGAATTAGTATATGTAAGGTCAATTAATAAATTACATCTAAAATCCGTGTTTGATATAATACTTGTTATTTTGCAAAATAACAGTTTCCAAATGTGAACCGAAGAAGCCTTAAATGCTCAACTATTGAAAGCTGATTCCGATTTTATATATATTATTTATTGTCAAAAACGAGGCCTTTACTATATATATATATATATATATATATATATATAGATATAGAGAGAGAGAGAGAAAGTTATTTTTTTTTTTGAAGATGGTAGCCAGGAAATGGCTTATAAGTCAAGATAAAGATTGTGATGAAGACTTACAAGTAAACTTTGAACAGCTGCTTCAATCCTTTAAGAAGGGAAATCGCAAGAAAGTTTGGTGCCCATTAAAATGATAATGATTTATCAAGCTAGTTAAAAACAATAATAATTTGTCTTAAAAACTTACCTTAAAACAGTAAAACTCCATCCGTTATTAGTCCATATTAACTATCAATGACTATGGCAGAGCAGAATTCATATCAAGTTCTGCTATAAGCTATTCATTTTACGTCTTAAGAAACATTATATGCGACTAAAACATATATTTACACACAAATCTATGGACAATTAGCAGACAATTTACACCAAAAAGCTAGTTAACAAAAAAAAAAAAACTACCAATTCAAATTGGGAAGTAGTTTCAAGTTGGAGTTTTAAAATTATTTTACAATAAAAAAACCAAAATAAGAAAAAATAAAAAACGACCAATTTAAATTGCGGAATAGTTATAAGTAAAATAATTATATGATGCCAAGTTGCATAACTATAAGATGATAAATGTAGATTTTTAGGACAAAGCTCCAAAATACAGATATATATATATATATATATATATATATATATATATATATATATATATATATATATATATATATATATATATAATTCAACCTTAAGAATTTCAAAAACTCTAAAAACACGTTTTCGATAAAAAAGTCTATCAAACCTCATCCGAATGACCTAAAACTTTACACGCACATCCCAAATGATATAACGGAACTAGTGCAACTCTCAAAATTCTATTCCGAACCTCGGATCAAAATCTTGCTATCGAATCGAAAACTTCTAAAATTCAACCTTCGGCATTTCCAACCTAAATTAGCTACGGACCTCCAAAATACATTTCGAACACACTCCCAACCTCAAAATCAACTAACGAAGCTAACAAAACCATCAGTCTTTCATCTCGAGATTGTCTTCACGCTGCTCTGACTATGGTAAATTTTCCAACACTTAAGCTCTCGTATAGAGACTAAGTGTCCCAAAACTCTTCGAAACTTAGAACGGAACATCCCGGCAAATCAAAATAGCATAAATGTACTTGGGAAAATCTGCTAATAAGGGATCAGAGTGTAAATTCTTAAGACGACCGGCCAGGTCGTCACATAAACGGTATAACATAAGTATAAAAATATATATTTTCAGAATAAGAAAATATATATTTATGTTCTACTAGAATAGAAGTAGTATCAAAATATTAAGTCAATTGACAAATTAATAAAAAATTACATTATTAAATGTATAGTACTAAGTACTTGTTAATTTAATAAAAGAATAAACAAGGAATAAACGATTTATTTGATTACTATAATGCTTTGTATCCTTTGATTTTGTATAGATTTGATTATATTTATGTACACTATATTAAAAAATAAAATAGTAACTAATATTTCTTTAAGAAGGGAAATCGCAAGAAAGTTTGGTGCCCATTAAAATGATAATGATTTATCAAGCTAGTTAAAAACAATAATAATTTGTCTTAAAAACTTACCTTAAAACAGTAAAACTCCATCCGTTATTAGTCCATATTAACTATCAATGACTATGGCAGAGCAGAATTCATATCAAGTTCTGCTATAAGCTATTCATTTTACGTCTTAAGAAACATTATATGCGACTAAAACATATATTTACACACAAATCTATGGACAATTAGCAGACAATTTACACCAAAAAGCTAGTTAACAAAGTGGGCCAAAAAAAAAAAGAATATAATCAACAAGGAAACGACAGACAGGCTAACACGACTCGTGTGAAAATGTTGACGTTTAACCCTCAATAAGCCAAAGGCAAACACACAAACAGTTGCAAAAATAGCTCGAACACAAACAATCAAGCGCCCTTGTTACTCTTCCAAGGTTGTTTGACAACGATGGGGATGACTATTAAAGCTGCTATAATTAAGATAATTATAGCGGCAATGCACATGCACTTTCGAGAGCCCCTTTGTAGTTTCTTTGCAGTCTGAAGAGCAGTTGTCCCTAATTGGACATGATCAACTGCATTTGTAACCTGAACAAAAACCGACATTGTTGTGGAGACACTTTCGTTTTTAAGGTAGACATATATGCTGAGAAAATTATGGGAGGGATTAAAAAGCAAACCTGGGATTCAATATTATCTAACAAGTCTCCTTGAGCTTCAACCAGAACCGCCATGTCTAGATAAATCTGATGCAAATCGAGAAGCTTTCTCTCAATTTCCTTCACTGCATCATGTCTTTCATGAATTTCTTCTACGGTGCTTAGGACCTGCAATTGGAGTTATTATTAGCTGAAATGGGAGGGGAAAATGAAAAGGATAGACAAACGATATTTAATGAAACATGCAATTTGTTAGAAGGTTGAACGCTCAAGTATATAAAATATATTCAGACTGCAGTCCTGCATACAAACTTGCAGAATAGGCCGTGTAAGGTATTTACTGTAAGAGAATGTAGTAAGATGTACCTGTCCACGTCCTGTTCCTTGAATAGCATTTTGGAAGATTTGTTCGCTGTTTCCGGTTTCTATCAGGTTGTTGATAGTCTAACATAATCATTAGAATAAAAATCAGTAAAAGCAATTGTATTGATCAGAATTATAATTCACAGGACTTGGAACTCACCTCCTCATCTGGTCTAGTTCCAGTGACTGTTCAGTTGTGAGATAAGAAAAGAATAAAACCGCTTATTAGATCAACCAACATATGTAAATTTATACATTGATAAGCCAATATCTAAAGTTATATTTCTTTTGGAATAAATGTGGGATCCAAACCTGTGATCACCCTTCGCTCTACAACCTCACGATATTCATTGTCTATCCTCTGTCTTAATGTCTGGGAGAACATAAATCAGACCGAATTTAAATCAAAGAGAAAGTCAGCACAAGCCAAATAACAAGGGTCCTATACCTGAAATTCTATCATTACGTCTCTGAACTTTTTTGTCAAGGCACTGCAGATCAACAATGAAAAGAGAAACACGATTATGTTTGCTCAAGCACAAGAGATGGAAAACAACATCAAGCAATATGAAAAATTCTGTTCATTAAAGTACTTGGTCATATTTGTCCTCGATCTGTCAACACTTGTACCCTTTCCACATCCAGGCTTTTGTCGATTAGCCAAGTTCTAAAGGAAAGTGAACCATTAGAGTGCTTTTAAATGATGAATATTGAGCTCAAAAACTGCTTGGGTGATCCAAATATAAAAGAACAGAGAATTTACCTCTTTATTTATTGCTTCTATTTTTGCTTTGACATTTCTTGCAATCTTCCCAACTTCATCTATATCTTTCTCCATCCGCTTCCTTATAGCTGGAATAAAGGAAAAACCGCTTTTAAGAGCTCGTGGTTAGCAGGCTACAGATTAAACTGCTATGATGGAGAAACATATATTTAACCACACAAGTATTCCAATAGTAAAATTGTTACAAATTCGCCAGCACTTAGCTACAAATCAACTTGCCTTTAGTTTCATAGTAAGGAACAAAGGCCAATTTTCTCTTCAGTCATAGTTAGACTTATCCATGTTAATATTTCACAAGTGTATTATAGTAAATGAATTAAGCAAATGCTTGCCTTCTGTTGACTGACCAACTTGACTATTTACAGTTATATTTTCCTGATACAGTAACCACTTACAGGTAAAAGAGATCAGAACAACCAAAGTTGAATATTTAATCTGTTAGCTATACAAAAAAATATGAAATACTTATCCGACCTTTCATTGCTGATGCTTTGGTAACAGATTTTGATTCCTCATTAGCATCCTGAAATAAAATTTCAATCAGTAAATAGTCTACTACTAGAGAAAAGGCAAGGAAATTTTAATCAGATGGAAAAGATCAGAACACATGCACTTAATAGTTTAACTTAGAGCATTTAGCTGCAAAACGTAAAGAGCGTCAACGCGGTTTTAGTGAACCCAAGGATACCCACAAACATCCTCAAGCTAGAAATGAATCCAAAAAATATTGAACTCTCCCCATTACAGAGTAATGATATATGTTCAATTAAATAAATTGACTAATCAAACCAACTCCTTGAACAAAATGTCAGTCATTCCAAAATTTAAAAGAAATAATTTAATCAATCCACTCATGAGCTCACACACATACCACATTTTTGTAGTAGTAGCATGTCTGAAAAGTCCCATCCAATTAATAGAAGTTATTTTATCAACTTAATTAAAGGAACTTGCTTTAGCAGTAAACCTGGGCACTAAAACGGCTAGTATCTAAATATTTCAAAAATGACCTTGAGTCGAAGTAACCCACTTTATCCATTTTCCTGTTTCACCCGCCACAACTGATATATTCCAGATCCACTGGCCACTGCTTGGTGTCTTGTTTTTTATAGATGTTTTTGCCTATTCAATCTCTTAGTATAAACATCATGAACATACATCATAATCCTTTATTCTCACTGCTGTTTTGGCAGAAGAAATATATATGAACACAAGCCTATTTGTCTTCTCCGCAGTCTAAACACCTGTCTACAAGCACATTCTTAGGGAGCCAACAATTAATCCTGACTTCTAGCTTTTCAGCTGCAAATTGGAACAAAGAGTCAATACAATTCCTAGTAGCTGATATTTTTGCCTATTCTATTAGCATAAACCTCATGAACATACATCACAATCCTTTATTCTCATACTCTTAAGGGCAGCCCGGTGCACAAAACATCCCGTATTCACGCAGGGTCCGAGGAAGGGCTGCACCTCAAGGCATGATGTGGACAGCCTACCCCGCTTTCACGGCTCGGACCTGTGACCTATATAGGTCTTACAGAGACAACTTTACCGTTGCTCAGACTGGAAACTAAGATTATATTTTGCAACCGATAGAGAAATTTAATACTCTCATTTCTCCCCCACCTATTCTTCTATACTTGAATCCATTGTCACACTGTTTATCCTATTCCATCCCTTCAATGTCATCCTCCTCAACATACAATCAAACAGAATAACTCAACCCCTCCGTCGAACAACCAAAAGAAGCAGAGCTAATAAGTTGTCAATTAATTTGACTACCCACTTTGAAAGGTAGTTTGGAACAATACTGAAAAAGAATTGTGCCCTTACAAGAAAGCTCTTCAATGCACTCAAATTTCCAAGATATAAAATGAAAATTTAAAGCATGTAAGTGCAGCAACAATGAAACCAAGACTTAAACTATCTTAATGGTGGGACAATACATACCTATAGGATCCGCAGTTTCACCAAAGACGTAAGTATAAATAGATCCAAATGGCTTCTGAACAGCAATTAAAACTAAAAAGGCACAGAATGTGTATGAATTATACCTTAAGGCTCTTCAGTAAACCGGATAGTTTATCAACCTGTTTCTCAATGTCTTGTATCTACAAGGGAACGTAAAATATGTGAGAAGCAACGTGAAGGGAGATTAAACATGCAAAATTTTGGTTCTTATAGTTTATCTTTTTATGAGAATCGCACTACTTTGATCATCTTAAAATAACTCGGGGGTCAGTGAAGTAATACCTGCTTATTGAAGGTGTCCATTCCTGAATCTGATTGACTCCTCGTAAACCGACTGCCCATCTCGATGTCAGATTCTTTGGAAGCATTATCTTTGGCACTAACAAAGCTTGAATCCTGAAACAGTAACAGAAATTACATAACAATAAATCTCAATATAACATAATTCCCCTTACTTGAAACCAAACAACGATTAACGTACAAACGTTCATAACAAGTGCTTGCAGTACACGATAATGTGAATATGTGATATAGATAAAGATCAAAACAAAATTTAACAAGAGAACAAAGAAAAACTCTAATTTATCAATATATCTGCAGTTACGCTTCGTTAAATTGCAAATAAAGGTACAATAGCTAGCAGGAAAGACAAGGAAAAGCATAACAAAATAAAAAAGAATATGGAGGAGTAACCTTAATTCTAGTTCAAACTCTACCATAAAAAGACTGACTTTTAATTCTGATAATTGTGGTGTCCGAGCCAGCTTGCGCGCACCTCGACTAATTTCATGGGATAACTATTACATGCCACCAGCACAGGTATCGGGTAATTCTGTCACCCAAGGATTTGAACCAAGACCTCATGGTTCACAACCCAACACACCCTTGGTTACTGATATGAATAACCAAGTATCAGTTGATACATATGATATAACAAACCAACTAACATAGAAATCCAATCTTTACAAATATCACCAGACTAGTATAAGCAAACTTAAGATATGAACTTCAATTCACAACGAAATTAAACGAAAGCACAAACGTATGATTACAAAAACTCACAACGAAATTAAACGAAAGCACAAACGTATGATCACAAAAACTGAAATCTTGGAGGCTAAACACTAGAAGAAACAAAAAAGTTAGTTAATTTTTTTATTTCATATAGTAATCAAAAGAGCAAAAGAATACAAGGAGTCTAAGAATATAAACTAACCGCTAGCAAGTCATTCATATTTTTTAGAATTGGTGAGAAAGGAAGAGTTGAGAGAAATTGTTAATGGCCGTCTAAGAAACACAAGGAGGTGTTTGCTGATGTTGATCGGGAAAGAAAAAAGCAAGAAAGCTAAACAACAGTGAGTGGCAATATTTTATACGGTGTTTTGGTTTTGTGGGGTTTCTTAAAGAGTATACTCTTTGTCTTGTTTGGGGTCGGGCGACCGGCGCAACAATTGGAAGACGACATGTACGAGGAAAAACAAGACTGTATTACCAGAGTTACCGTACCCAACTTTGGCTCCTCTATTACTTACTCCCCTATTAATTATAAAATTATAAAATGATGAAAGGCGTTACGTCCAACAAACTAAATCGACCCATTCCAAAAATGTAACCAAAAAAGAAAGCAAAATCATCAAATTGGGAAAAGGAAAAAGAATGATTGATTTAGTAAGTTGATAATTATGGTCAAACTGAGGATTGATAGCTGATTATAAATCCAATATGACTGGCAAAATTAAGTCCATATTGTCACAATCAACATGACTTATTTTCCCAATTAATAAGCCTTGCTTCACTAGTGTTAGGCCCATGCCCATATCGACCCGCCAAAGGCTCAATAGCCTAATCATATTCTCTTTTGATTTTTATTCCTATTTGAAATTTGATTCGGTTTATTCCTATTTTGAGTAGGTTTTGGCTTTAAAAGAAAGCACTACTCATGATCTATAAATATGACAACCTTGAAGAATTATTTTATGCTCATTGATGCAAGTCTTTTGAAAGACTTAAGCACATAAGAGTGGGTTTTGAGAGAGCGTTCATCAAGAGAGAAGAGAGAAGAAAAGTATTTGTTTTGCTATAGATTTTATTCCGACCAGTCAACCTCAAATCACGTTCCGATTCGTTAACCGTTGGATCGGGCTGAAATTTTGTCTGAGTGTTCGTAACATCTTAGCCTTAGATTTGAACAATGGAGATCGGATTTTGAGGTTCGTAGCATCTGATTTCGTGCCTCAAACAACAACTTTATTTTGTGGATTACACTCTTTCTTCAATTAATTAATTATTGCTCTTATTTCTATTGTTGCTATGTGTTTGGCCCTCTTGTATAGCCAATTTGAAGAACTTTTGTAACCTTCTTATTGTTATAGTGAAGCTTTTTGGATCTTTGTGATCCTGTGGTTTTACCTTCGATTTGAAGGGTTTTTCACGTTAAAATTTGGTGTTCTATATCTCCTTTATTTTCGGGTTTGCCCCTTCCTCGATATAACAGTGGTATTAGAGCCTTGGTTATTTATCCGAATTGTTATGAAATGGAGGCGAATATGAGCAAGATGGTATGTTTAAATGGGAGAAATTATAATATTTGGAGAAGCAAGATTAAAGATTTGTTGTTCGTGAAGAAGATGCATCTACCAGTTTTTTTAGCTCATAAACCCGAGAGTATATCCAATTGTCACGACCCCAACCCCGGTCGTCATGGCGCCCAACACAACTACTAGGCAAGCCCGACCATTTACCCTCTCATCCCGAGCATGAAGCTCAAATCAATTACCTGGATATTATTATCAACAATAAAGCTAAACTGAATAACCACCCAAAGATCTAGGGTCACGAGTCTAGAGCCTCTAAACATGATCGGATAACCATATCTAAACCAAATACTCAAGTATGAATAATGTATATACAAAGGAAAACTGGAATAAGAAGAGAAGCCAGGTCCTGCGAACGCCAGCAGCTACCTCAGCAACTTGGATAAATACTGATAAAAGCTAGTGTGCTCGTCTATCCCTCCAGTGTACCTGAATCTGCACACAAAGGTGCAGGGAGTAGGGGTGAGTACTAAGTACTCGGTGAGTAATAAATATATACAAGTAGCTGAAAGTAAGAAATCCACAGAATACCACATAATGAAGCTAAACTACAGTCCGATTCCTCCTATGAACTAGCAACAACAACAGTACATTACCACTATCAAAGATAATTCACAGACAAAGATACAATGCAAAGCACATAACCGCTACGGCGTGTAGCTCGATCCATTTAACGTCGATTGCGCTCACTGGGGTGTGTACAGACTCCGAAGGGGCTCCTACAGCCCAAGCGCAATACCGTTGCGGTGTGCAGCCCGATCCTCATATCAACCACTGCGACGTGCAGCCCGATCCATCCTCAGTTCACAACAAACATACAAGTCACACAACAGCTCAATTTATTTATCACCATGTTCCAGTTCATAAATTATGAAAATACTTTAACTGTTATTTAATTTTTCCCAAAATAGGTGACTTAGCCTTTCAATACGGTGATTTCAAACCAGGACTGAGATCAGTGATTAAGCAAGTATAGCTCTCACATATATAGCTATCCCCTAGGGATATTATAGGTCGGCACAAGTCCCCAAACACGGCTTACAGCCACAATTATATCAAACACAGTATTTTTCAACCACAATATACTCATCCGGGATAGACTAAGTCTCAATCCCTAGTCATAATCAATCCTGTACCTGCCATGGGGTGCGAACCACGCCATACTAGCGCCACAATGTGCTAAGCCGAGGTTTCGAACCCTCAGGCTACCATATATACAAACTACTTACCTCTAGCCGGTCGAAGACTTGTCCGTGATGTCTTTTCCTTTTGAATTTTCCGCCTCGTGCGTCGAATCTAGTCAAACCACATCAATTATATCAAATACGGGTCAAAGAAATGTAATCCAATTTAATTTACTCGAAATACGCAATAATGCACCCAGTTCCCGCTGCTCGAAAAAATTCAAAATTAGTACCAACGGATTCCTCGTCTCTCCACGAGTCCGTGCATATAAAATTTATCAAAATCGGAGTTCGAATGGCCTTTCAAAACCCAAAAATTCATTTTCATGATTTAGGCCCTAATTCTTCACAAATTCTACCCAATTTCAGGAATTTTGGTGTTGATTATAGCATAAAATCATGTTTTTGAGTCAATAAACTTACCTCCAGTGATTACCTATTAATGTCTCTCTTAATAATCGCCTCAGAAGCTTCTTCCCGTTCCAAAATTAGAAGAAAACTCGGCTTGCTCATTATAGGTTTATTGTTCACGCGTTTTACTGCTCCCAATGGATTCCTTGTGAAATTCTAATGAATTTAGACTTTTGAATCACTCAATTTGACCTTATAATGAAGGAGATATAGATTTGCAAATAGTGCAGGTTTTTAATACGCCGTCAGGGGCAGTTTCGTCATTAACCTGAATATCTGGCCAGCCTTAGTAAAATGGCCATAAAATCTTCATACGATGTCCAAATTCGATGATTCTTTTTTATACGGGTCCGTAATTACGATACAGATCTAGTTTTTCATTTAAAACAATAATCAAAGATCATTTGTTCAATATGATATCATTTATGCTTGAAGAAACGATGTCGAAGCATAAGAAAAACGAGCACAACGCAATCCAAACCTATCTGAAACTCACCCTAGCTCCTTGGGACCGCATACGAACATATTAACATGTCACATATGATCATGCAAACTTATTTTCACTCTCAAATCACCAAAACTAACATCAAAACACTAAATTTACATCGGATTCAAGCCTAAGTTCTTCTAAAACTTCCGAAACTTGCATTTGATCTAAAACCTGACCTAAACACCTCCGAATGACCTAAAATTTTGCACGCATATCCAAAATTACTTAACGGGGCTACTGAAACTCTCGGAATTTCATTCCGATCCGCGGATCAAAATCTCACCTACCGTTCGGATTTCGCAAAAATTCAACCTTAGCCAATTCAAGCCTAAAACTACACCGGGCCTCCGAATTCGATTCTGATTGCTCTCCTAAGTCATAAATCGTCCCCCGAAATTAGTCGAATCATCAGAATTTGATTCCGAGCGTTCTAACTAAATAGTCAACTCCATGTTGACTTTCCATATTCAAGCTCCCTTCCAAAAGGCTATTTGCCTCGTTTTCAACCAAAATTACCCCTAACTCACCCAATAAACTCTAATACTGATATAAAAGCATGAAACATATAAATATAGGGTAACGGGGTGGTAATTACCGTAACGACGGGCCGGTTCATTACATTCTCCCCAACTTAAACAAATGCTCGTCCTTGAGCGTACCCAGAGTTGTACTAGAAGCAACCCAATAGCTGAATGACCTTGCCAAGCATATATTCGGGGTGGTACCATGTCACCCTATCTATCATAAGTCCGATAACACAATATAGCTGAACTTTCGCAGTCTATCTGAACCATAAACTATATTGCACTTTCCGAAATCATACTCAAATTCTGAATCCCACGTCTATACTCAGGATACACATGATCCAACTGTAATAGCCCATACTCGCCACTTCGGTGAGATCACATAATATGCCAAACAACCCAATCACTCGAGACGACGCCCTCTAATCACAACAATTTCCCGAGATAACCAAATATTAACTGAAAAACCCTTTTCCATTAGCTAAAGTCTTATTCCAACACCTTCATATATTGCCCACGGCAACCGAACACGCGATATATCGAATCCTTCTCTCAGGTCATCCATTCATGGGTTCATTTCCGTTTTAACTGATACCACAATCGATTTCGGAGCCAAGCCTCGATATTACCTTTCTAACCAGCTGGAATCACATATGCCCGTACTTATTAATGGCTCCAACGATCATTCTAATTATAACACACCACACTGGTGATATGACACTTCAACACCGGTCTAAGACACGATGAGCACAGCACAGGCTCCAATAATAAACGTTTGAACATACTCAAATCATGACAACTAACTCAAACCCAAGAGTTGTAATTCAATTTCTCTGTACCATCATAACATAGAACCGAGATCCCGTCTCGCATCATAGAAATAGAGTACCTCAATTCTCATCGAGAGGTCGTAACATCGTATGGCCTTGCCGCAACTTATGATACCATCCAAACACTATTACCCATGAAAAACCTCAAGTCGTCATGCTCAAAATAGTCAGCCACGCACGGATTTAGGCCTGAACTCAAGCAGTCAATCTCACCCACGGTGAAACAATTAATGTACGCTATCAAATCTTGTAAAAACATAACCAATGCGCCATTCGCCGAGCGACATCCAACACTGACTTTCCTTAGAGACTAAGAAGTATTGTACACAAGGTAGCGTATAGAAAAGCTACTCTCCATATCACACGGTTGCGGCGTGCAACCTGCTCAAAATAACCTACCTGTGGTGGCGTGCCACCCGATCCAGATACCATACCTGTAGCGGCGTGCCACCCGATCCAAATAACCCGTGGTGGCATGCTACCCTATCCACGCATAAATCTCACAAAAAGAAATGCACACCGAGTCAAATTGCTCATTACTACAAACATATATATAGCCTCAAGCTCGGCCACATGAAACGCATCTGACAACGTTCCTCAATACCAGAACTGAATCAATGGTAGAGACCTCTGCACTGATATCCGCCATGAAGGCCCAACTAACAAGGAAATACCTACCAGCCGCCCGCTGGTCCTGGGTACAACTACCCTGCTGGAGCATACTCCGATGCACTCTGCTACGCAATTTGTGCCATTCCCGACATAGTCCATATCACATTAGTCTAGACTACCTAACTTATGACAACCAGTCTGCAATCAAGTATCATAACCCCAAATTCATCATATCAAACTACGAGAGAGCCACTAGGGCTTCCAACTTCCAATAATCACTAAACGATGTCGATACACACGATATACAACCACTGCATAGGCGGATTGCGAGAACTTCTAGTCTCCATCACCTATATAACACATGAATTACTATGCCTGATTCCACACTCCACTGTATGAATACATAACACATATCAAGCATCTATTCATACCACAAAAGTCATTCAGAAATTTCCCTATGCCATCAACAACTCATTCATCACAGTCGATCCAATACGAAAATACCACCCTACCACTAGATATTATCAGTTTACATTACCTTGTCCCTTTTTGTCCATATACCCTGCCAAATCACTAGAATAGCAGTACCATTTTTCCCTTAATCACCAAAAAGATCGATTCTTAGATCACCTGGAGCTGCCCGCACTGCTCAATAATTTTTAACGACTTCCCATATATTATGAACTGATCTCAAAACCTTGAACATGTCATTATCAACTTTCCATAACACATCGCATATACCATACCACACTAAGATAACATGGAAACTTCTATCCCTTTCCTACGCCGCAAACATCGACGCACTCTACTAGTCAAGGACCTTCATGATCCCATATAGAAGAAAAGTCATTACACATTCCATGCCTCGCATACCAACAAGAATATACTCACTTTCAAACCGCGGTAGAACACATCACAAATTCTTTCTCCCAATCCATTACATAAGTTTAACTGTCAGGACTGAGTCCTTCTACCTACATCGAGCTACGCAACTGCCAGCACTCAAGAGTTTTGTTGCACAATATCTACGAGTCTCATTACTTCGAACACATACCGGGAATTAATCGTACCCTTATCATACCGTTTCAGTTTATTAACAAGTTATTCCATTTACTTAATTTCCTTTCTGAATCATCTTTAACTTAGTACTAGCCTTTACTGTAGCACTACATTATCTCAACTCATGTTACCACACGAGACTCATACACAAGACTACACGGTTTAAGGCTCACAAGCCGCTAAATACTCTCTCAATGTTTCCCAGAAGTACCACATTCTACAATACTTTATTTTGAAGAACTTCTTGCGATTTTTGAATTCGTTATCATTACTCTCCAATATAGATACATAGAATCTCATCATTTACATATCATTACACAAGTCTTGATCCCTTCTAACGAAACCACCGTCTTTAGCCACATACACAATCTTAAGACACATTACCGTTACAAGCAAAATCTTGAACACCGCAGGACTATTCTTGGGCGTCATTCACCCTTATTCAATTATCATTCAACTGTCTTATTGGACAGAACCACTCGTGCCTTGTTAGAACTCTAACACCAGCAGAACATGATTACATACAGATGCACTTAGCTATTTTTCTTTTCTATTCACCAAACATTCTTTACCAACAGCAGTTCAAATCATCCTAGGATCTCTTCACATCTACGAAGCACCATAACCTTTATCAGAATTTTCCCAACATACTTAGAGGCAGAACCAACATAGCACACAACAGTGAAATCAGTTAATCAATAACAACCTCACAAACTTGGCTCGGAGCCATTCATCAAAGCACCTTTATCCACTTATAGCATTCTTACTCAAATGATGCCACAATGTTATAGTGAGATTAAACTAAAGTCACTTACAAGCTTGACAAAGACTCGAATCATCAAAGACCTTAACCCTTCTGCAATTCTTGCATTTATACACATACCACAGTTAAGCCTACTCTCTTTAGGTGACAGAAATCGTTTCTAAGTCCCAAATTTTTCAAAAATTTCGGCAGAGTTTCCTTTGTAAATTGGCTTATCCCCCTGCCAGAAAATCACCAAACCATTATAATAATACATCCACAACTCAACAAGACATCACAATGTATTTCAACAATATTAAATTTCAATACTATATGAATCATATTATCACAATTTATACCTGAACATATGTTGCACCTGCACGCATCATAACACATGTCAAATACCGCCAATTTATTTTTCCCAAAATAGGTGACTTAGCATTTCAATACGGTGATTTCAAACTAGGAGTGAGATCAGTGATTAAGCAAGTATAGCTCTCACATATATAGCTATCCCCTAGGGATACTACAGGTCGGCACAAGGCCCCAAACACAAATTCGTTTTCATGATTTAGGCCCTAGTTCTTCACAAATTCTACCCAATTTCAGAAATTTTGGTGTTGATTCTAGCATAAAATCATGTTTTTGAGTCAAGAAACTTACCTCCGGTGATTACCCATTGATTTCTCTCTTAATAATCGCCTCAGAAGCTTTTTCCCATTCCATAATTGGAAGAAAACTCGACCTGCTCATTATAAAGTATACTGTTCACGCGTTTTACTGCTCCCAATGGATTCCTTGTAAAATTCTAATGAATTTAGGCTTTTGAATCACTCAATTTGACCTTATAATCCCGAGCATGAAGCTCAAATCAATTACTTGGATATTATTATCAACAATAAAGCTAAACTGAATAACCACCCAAAGATCTGGGGTCACGAGTCTAGAGCCTCTAAACATGATCGGATAACCATATCCAAACCAAATACTCAAGTATGAATAATGTATGTACAAAGAAAAACTTGAATAAGAAGAGAATCCAGGTCCTGTAAACGCAACAGCTACCTCAGCAACTCGGATAAATACTGACAAAAGCTGGATTGCTAGTCTATCCCTCCTGTGTACCTGAATCTGCACACAAAGGTGCAGGGAGTAGGGGTGAGTACTAAGTACTCAGTGAGTAATAACTATATACAAATAGCTGAAAGTAAGAAATCCACAGAATACCACATAATGAAGCTATACTACAGTCCGATTCCTCCTACGAACTAGCAACAACAACAATACATTACCACCATCAGAGATAATTCAGAGACAAAGATGCAATGCAAAGCACATAACTGCTACGGCATGTAGCCCGATCCATTTAACATCGACGGCGCTCACTAGGGGTGTGTACAGACTCCGGAGGGGCTCCTACAGCCCAAGCGCAATACCGCTGCGGCGTGCAGCCCGATCCTCATATCAACCGTTGCGGCGTGCATCCCGATCTATCCTCAGTTCATAACAAACATATAAGTCACACAACAACTCAATTTATTTATTACCAGGTTCTAGTTCATAAATTATAAAAATACTTTAACTTTTATTTAATTTTTCCCAAAACAGGTGACTTAGCATTTCAATACGGTGATTTCAAACCAGGACTGAGATCAGTGATTAGCAAGTACAACTCTCACATATATAGCTATCCCCTAGGGATACTACAGGTCGGCACAAGGCCCCAAACACGGCTTACAACCCACAATGATATCAAACACAGTATTTTTCAACCACAATATACTCATCCGGGATGGACTAAGTCTCAATCCCCAGTCACAATCAATCCTGCACCTGCCACGGGGTGCGAACCACGCCCTACTAGCGTCACAATGTGCTAAGCCGGGGTTTTGAACCCTTAGGCTACCATATATACAAACTACTCACCTCTAGCCGGCCGAAGACTCGTCCACGATGCCTTTTCCTTTTTAATTTACCGCCTCGTGCATCGAATCTAGTCAAACCACAGCAATTATATCAAATACGGGTCAAAGAAACGTAACCCAATTTAATTTACTCGAAATACGCAATAATGCACCAAGTTGGTAAAATCCGGACCCTGGGCCCGCTGCTCGAAAAATTTCAAAATTAGTACCAACGGATTCCTCATCTCTCCAAGAGTCCGTGCATATAAAATTTATCGAAATCGGAGTTCGAATGGCCTTTCAAAACCCAAATATTCATTTTCATGATTTAGGCCCTAATTCTTCACAAATTCTACCCAATTTCAGGAATTGTGGTGTTGATTCTAGCATAAAATCATATTTTTGAGTCAAGAAACTTACCTCCAGCGATTTCCCATTAATCTCTCTCTTAATAATCGCCTCAGAAGCTTCTTCCCGTTCTAAAATTGGAAGAAAACTCGACATGCTCATTATAGGAATACTGTTCATGCGTTTTACTGCTCCCAATGGATTATTTGGGAAATTCTAATGAATTTAGGCTTTTGAATCACTCAATTTGACCTTATAATGAAGGATATATGTAGGTTGTAAGATTTGCAAATAGTGCAGGTTTTTAATACGCCGTCAGGGGCAGTTTCGTCATTAACCTGAAAATCTGGCCAGCCTTAGTAAAATGGCCATAAAATCCTCATACGATGTCCAAATTCGATGATTCTTTTTGCTACGGGTCCGTAATTACGATACTGATCTATTTTTTCATTCAAAAAAAATAATCCAAGCCAATTTGTACAATATGATATCATTTATGCTTGAAGAAACGATGCCGAAGAATAAGAAAAACGAGTACAACGCAACCCAAACCTATCCGAAACTCACTCTAGCTCCTCGAGACCGCATACGAACATACTAACATGTCACATATGATCATGCAAACTTAGTTTCACTCTCAAATCACCAAAACTAACATCAAAACACCAAATTTACATCGGATTCAAGCCTAAGTTCTTCTAAAACTTCCGAAACTTGCATTTGATCTAAAACCCGACCTAAATACCTTCGAATGACCTGAAATTTTGCGCGCATATCCAAAATCACTTAACGGAGCTACTTCAACTCTTGGAATTTCATTCCGAGCCCCGGATCAAAATCTCACCTACCGTTCGGATTTCGCCAAAATTCAACCTTAGCCAATTCAAGCCTAAAACTACAACGAACCCGAAACTAGTCGAATCATCATAATCCAATTCCGAGCCCTCTAACTAAATAGTCAACTCCATGTTGACTTTCCATATTCAAGCTCCCTTCCAAAAGGCTATTTGCCTCGTTTTCAACCAAAATTACCTCTAACTCACCCGATAAACTTTAATACCAATATAAAAGCAGGAAACTTATAAATACAAGGTAACGGGGTGATAATTCCCGTAACGACGGGCCGGGTCCTTACACCAATGAAGATTAGAATTTCGAGCACTAACAAGTATGTGGATATATATGACAATGGGTTGAAGATAATGTTTGCAACCATATTATGAACGAGATACATGCGAGATCATTGTGGAAAAAGCTCGAGACTCTTTATGCTTCAAAAACCGGGAACAACAAATTATTTCTGCTAAAGCAATTGATGACCTTTAAATACAAGGAATGTTGTCCTATTCTTGATCACATAAATGATTTTCAGGGCGTCCTTGATCAACTATCTGGAATGGAAGTTAATTTTGATGATGAGATACAAGGACTTTGGCTTCTTAATACTCTGCCAGACTCTTAGGAAACTCTTCGTGTTTCTTTGACAAATTTAGCTCCTATAGGTAAGATGACCATGGAATATGCCAAGAGTGGTGTATTGAATGGGGAAGTAAGGAGAAAATCTCAGGGTTCGTCCTTACAAGCAGATATCTTGGTTACAGAAGACCGGGGGAGAGATAGAACAAGAGGCTTAACGAATAGAGGTAAAAGTAGAAGTAAGTCAAGGTCCAAATACTATAATGTTACATGCAACCACTGTGGTAAGAAATGACACATCAAAAGGTTTTGCTTCAAGTTGAATCAAGCTAGAGAAGGAAAGAAAGTTGAAAATAATGAGAACAATATTACTGCTATTGTTCGAGATGGCCTTCTTTTTGCTTATGATGAAAACGTCATCAATTTGGTATCCCATGAGACTAGCTGAATAGTAGATTCTGGAGATACCTCACATGTTACACCAAGAAAAGATTTTTTCTCATCATATACTGCTGTTGATTCTGGAGTGTTAAAGATGGGCAATGCTAGTGAAGTTAAGGTGTTTAGTGTTGGCACAGTTTGTTTGAAAACTAATAATTATTCAACGTTAGTTCTTCAAGATATCAAGCATGCTCCAGACTTTCCTTTCAATTTGATCTCTGCAGGAAGTTTAGACGATGAAGATTACTATAATGCTCTATTTAATGGCCAATGGAAGCTCACCAAGGGCTCATTAGTAGTGGCTCAAGGAGTCAAGTCTGGTCAATTATATGTAACACAAGGCTCAATTCTTAATGACTCAATAAATCTGATGGAAAGTGATACTTTGTCAGAATTGTGGCATCGAAGATTGAGTCATATGAGTGAGAGGGGGATTACGTGTTTAGCTAAGAAAAGTTTGCTTTCTAGAGTGAAACAAGCAAAGCTAAAAAGGTGCATACATTGTTTAGCTGGCAAACGGAAAAAAGGATTTCCTTTCATAGCCATCCTCCCTCAAGAAAGCCCGATTTATTGGAGCTAGTACACTCTGATTTGTGTGGTCCTTTTAAAGTAAAGTCAAAAGGTGCTGCAGTTTACTTTGTGACCTTCATTGATAATCACTCTCGTAAGCTCTGGGTGTATCCTTTGAAATCTAAAGATCAAGCACTTGGCGTGTTTAAGGAATTGTAGGCCTTAGTTGAGAGACAGACGGTGAAAAAATTAAAATGCATTTACACTGACAATGGTGGTGAACATTGTGGTCCCTTTGATAACTATTGCAAGGAACAAGGAATTCGCCATCAGAAAATTCCGTCCAATACGCCTCAATTGAACGATTTGGCAGATAGGATGAATAAAACTCTAGTTGAGAGAGTTAGATTCTTAGTTTCAGAGGTGAACTTCCAAATACATTTTGGGCGGAAGCACTTAACACTGTTGCCTATGTTATCAATTTGTCTCCTGCAGTTGCTTTGGATGGTGATGTCCCAGACATAGTTTGGTTTTCCAAAGATGTTTCTTATGACAACCTAAGAGTTTTTGGGTGTAAAGCTTGCGTGTATATTCCTAAAGATCAGAGATCCAATTGGATGTCAAAACTAAGCAGTGCATCTTTATCGGTTATGGTCAAGATAAGTTTGGGTATCGTTTTTATGATCCAATTGATAATAAACTTATTAGAAGTCGTGATACAATA
The DNA here is from genome assembly GCA_032618575.1 of Nicotiana noctiflora. Lineage (NCBI taxonomy): Eukaryota > Viridiplantae > Streptophyta > Magnoliopsida > Solanales > Solanaceae > Nicotiana > Nicotiana noctiflora. The sequence continues at coordinate 58,276 of JASVEL010003876.1, forward strand.
TTCTTTGAAGACCAAACTATTAAAGATATTGACAAAGCTGAGAAGATAGATTCTCAGAGTAATGAGAGCTTAGTTGATATTCATCCAGTTTTAATTACCAAGGCACTTATTGCACATGAAGGAATCTAAGACAATGATGGAGATAGTGATCAAGATCAAAATGATCATCATGGTGTAGATGATATGGATGCTCCAGTTGATGAAGTTGTGGTTGATCAACAACTAATTCATGCACAAGTAACTATTTCGAATACTCCTGAAATCTCTCTTAGAAGATCTACAAGGGAGAAGAAAAAATTCATGCGCTATCCTCCTGATGAATATGTACTTTTGACTGACATGGAAGAACTTGAGAATTATGATGAAGCCATGCAAGATACTCACAAAGATCAGTGGATCGAAGAGATAGAAGATGAGATGAAGTCACTCCATGAGAATGTCACTTATGAGTTAGTGAAATTACCGAAAGGTAAGAGAGTTTTATCTAACAAATGGATATTCAGAATAAAGCACGATAACCATACCTCTACGCTTAGATACAAGGCGAGGTTAGTTGTTAAAGGTATTGGCCAGAAGAGGGAGTTGACTTTGATGAAATTTTAACGTGGATACAAAGTGATGCACAATATAGCCATAGGGGGCTTGAAAGTAGTGTTTAGGGAGAGAACTTTACGGGACAAGTGTTAGTGTGTCACTTGTGTTTGCTTCTTCGTGGGATTGTTCTCTCGATATTTTGTACTCTCTTTTATTATAGGGGATTGCTCATCTCCATTGTGGACATAAGTCAGTTGACTGAACCACCTTAAAATATTTGTGTCTCTTTTGGTAAATTTTTCTTTTGTTATTGAATTTATCGCCGATCAAAATTTGCTTGCTAGCTTCCACATGACACTTGATTGTTTTCCATCCTAACAACTAGTAGTACCTGTGTTTAAACTAAAAGGAAGAATTTCCCTCATTACTTTAGTACACATCGCTGTTCATCCAAAATTAATTAAGCAAATAAACATGAGAGATTGACAAAGTTAGCCGCTCGGCTAAAACAAGAAACAACCGCTAGCCCACAATTGCATATTACAACTTATAGCTGAAAATAAATAAATTATGTTAGCCCATAATTGTAATACGTATATTAGCTCCTGGATTGGTCCTTCTTGAATTTGAACTACGGAGGAGATCTGACTCATCTCCCATGTGAATTCATTACTTGCTTCAATTTATTCAGAAAATGGGGTTTTTTTTTTAAAAATACTTGCATTTTTTTCTTAACATAATTCAGAACTAAAAATAAAAGAAAAATAGATTAGTGGAATCCAATGAAAAATGTATCATCAATTAAATAAAAAATTATTTATTTTTAGTCAGAGAATCCACTGCCAACGTGGAGTCTCATCCACGATATTGTTTCTTTGTTCTTCAACTGGACAAAGATTCTATGCTTTTGATATTGTAGTACTACTTAAACAATAAAATTATTTCCATAAACACTTAAATTAATCATCTTTTTCTGTTTCTTTCTACCCACCGAACTTAAAAAATTAAAGTAAATTAAACAAAACGAATATACTCCTGAACTGACAGTGGTCAAATGGTGTTTTATGTGTAATAATGGTTAGTCAATATTGGTAAGAGCACTATTTCCAAGGATTAAATATTTTCAAGTTTATGGTTTTAGTAATCTTGTATTTATATTCATATACCATATAATTATTGTACAAAGATAGGTTGTTACTATATAAAATAGACTGTCACTATACAAAATAGACTGTTACTATACAAAATATATATAAAATAGACCGTTACTATACGAAATAGAATGTTACTATACAAAAAATATACAAAATAGAGTGTCACTATACAAAATAGACTGTTACTATACAAAAATATAAAAAATAGAGTGTCATTATACACAAATTATATAAAATAGACTATCATTATACATATTGTATATAAAGGATATACAAAAATAGACTGTCATTATACAGAAAATATATAAAATAAACTGTCGATAAACAAAATAGATAGTCACTACACAAAATATATAAAATAGACTATTATTATACAAAAAATATAAAAATAGATAGTCACTACACAAAAATATATAAATAGATTGTTAATATGCAAAAAATATACAAAATAGACAATCACTATACAAAGTAGACTATTACTATAGAAAAACATACAAAAATAGAGTGTCACTATACAATATAGACTGTTACTATACAAAAAATATACAAAATATACTGTTACTATACAAAATAGACTATCACTATACAAAAAATATACAAAATAGAGTGTCACTATACAAAATAGACTGTTACTATATAAAAAATATATTTGGGGTACACAAATATATACACAAGTACATTCGAGATAGGCTCAATATACACCAAAGATACATTGTCAAACTTTAGGAAACAATATTTATACATTGCAAAAAAAAAGTTGCTCTATTGCACCAAGCAAGGGTCGAACCCATGACCTTCAAAAAAAATACAAAATAGAGTGTCACTATACAAAATAGACTGTTACTATACAAAAATATAAAAAATAGAGTGTCATTATACAAAAATTATATAAAATAGACTATCATTATACATATTGTATATAAAGGATATACAAAAATAGACTGTCATTATACAGAAAATATATAAAATAAACTGTCGATAAACAAAATAGATAGTCACTACACAAAATATATAAAATAAACTATTATTATACAAAAAATATAAAAATAGATAGTCACTACACAAAAATATATAAATAGACTGTTAATATGCAAAAAATATACAAAATAGACAGTCACTATACAAAGTAGACTATTACTATAGAAAAACATACAAAAATAGAGTGTCACTATACAATATAGACTGTTACTATACAAAAAATATACAAAATATACTGTTACTATATAAAATAGACTATCACTATACAAAACATATACAAAATAGAGTGTCACTATACAAAATAGACTGTTACTATATAAAAAATATATTTGGGGTACACAAATATATACACAAGTACATTCGAGATAGGCTCAATATACACCAAAGATACATTGTCAAACTTTAGGAAACAATATTTATACATTGCAAAAAAAAGTTGCTCTATTGCACCAAGTAAAGATCGAACCCATGACCTTCAACTTAGGTAACAAGCGCTCAAACCACTGGGCTACAGGCGTTCATCTTGTAATATTCATCCTTTCGGCTGTTATATGCAATATATTTGAGCCGATGGTCCATTTTTTGTAAGTAGGATAAAACATGGGCTATTAAAATTTTGAGGGGCTATAGATGGTAGTTTTTTCTAAATTCCCACGGCCTGCTATCTTTTTTTTATATATATTTGGTTGTTTGTTACTCCATTGCTTATACACAACATAAAATATAGAAGACTTATCCCAAATAATCGCTCATACAACTGTTTAAACTAAAAATGTCTCGTAAAGGTATAATATACGCATAATTTATGTATTATATGTATATAATTATATATATTCAATATATAAATTATGCATATGCTATAAAAAGTAAATAATGAATAAGGACGGCTATTTATATAAAGATCCCTAAAATATACAACGTTGTTGGCTATCTACCCTTAAATTAAACTGGGCCTTAGTCTAGAAGACAGGATCCAATGAATTGGGCCTTTGTTGACTAAACTACGGCAAGTTACGCCAATCAGTCAAAAATAATTATATTTGCTAGTTATATACAAAAGCAAAAATATATGATATATGTAAATATTAAAAATATATATTTTACCAATTATTATTTTTGGGAGCGGCTATAAGGTATAGTTTCCCCACTAAACTACTTGGAACCCAGCTCCCCATCACAACATGTGATAGCATTTTAATGTCCTCATGAAACATGTTTGAACTCTTGAAATCTGTTAATACAAACGTCTAGCTAATTAATAAAAGGATCGAAACGCAACAGTGAAGCCCCTATAGCTCAGTGGTAGAGCGTCAGTCTTGTAAACTGAAGGTCTGTAGTTCGATCCTGCATGGGGGCATTTTTCTTCTTTTAAGTTTCAACTGTCATATTTCCGTGTACCATTTAGATTTTTTGTTCGTGTTTTGTTTACCCCAGAATTGGTTTATTTATTTTTAATTGTAAGTCCTTGGACTGCTGGATTTTCTTTTATTGACAGACGGGTATAAAAATAGAAGACCATTCGCTCTTAAGTTTCGAAAGTTCAACATAATTCAGGGAGAAAAACTAACTCAACATATCGATCAGGAGCACAACATTTATAACATCCTTGCCTCACTGCTCATCAGTTCTGTATGGGGTCAAATTTGGCCCTATATGCCTCTACGCCGAAGGGTACGCCCAGTAAGCGTATATCTCCTACAGTAAGGGTACGGCTCGAATGTAAGGGCGAAAGGCGATGCCGTTTAAAACCAGGAGTCCTCGCTAGGAGGATGTCGACCACGTTTGGTATTATTATTATTATTTTAAGGAAGGCCTCTTCTTATATAAAGAGGACCTTCCCATTGTAAAAGGCACCAATGTTATTATTGAATAATACAACTCTCTCATTCTTTATTATTCTCTCTCTATCTCTTACCTCTGACGAACACCTTTTCTTGAGTTCACAACATCACTTTGTATTATTAGATCTACTGCATTGTTATCATTCTTACATCTCTAGGTCTATTATATTTGATTGCGATTTACCCTCCCATATTTTCGATTGTTTTCTAGCTTACAAAGTACACTTTTAACTTTTGAGCCAAACAATTTGGCGTCGTCTGTGGGGATTTCAAGAATCAAAATCATAGTATCCACCTAGAGATCAACCAACTACCTTTCTCTACACCACACGAAAACAAAAGATGGCTAAAAATAGCACTAGACCGAAAGCTATAGTGGGTGTCACAGCCAATCTTCTTGGTCCTCTCAACGAGGCCAATGACGATGTCATCACTAACGCAACCCACAATATCACACAAGGTGCAGAGATCCCATCTTCCCCATCCGAAGATCTAACGATCTTGCACGAAAAAGGAGCTTCCATGTCTGCTGTTAAGGAAGCACCTGCGGTGGTCACAAACCTACTGGAAGAGTGGCTGACAAGCACCCTAAGTGGCTTGGTTGAGAAATCACCACAAGGCCATATTAGATCTGTGCCAACGGAAAGCATCACCGTTGCCGTGGGCGAACATGAGTATACACGAGTAAATAACCAACCCATCGAGGCACAGACTAGTGACGATATATTAATTTCCATCCTAAGGAAGATGGAAGAAATGGAAAACAAAAACAAAGCACTCCGCGACCAGATGAAGGAATACCAGGAGAGGGTCGACAAAATCCCCAGAGCTCCCAAGTTGCTACCAAAATGCGACGTGGGGAGGTTCGTAGAGCAACCGTACACTAAAGAAGCCGCCCCTTACTCTATCCCAAAGACCTTCAAGATGCCCCCCTACTTGAGGGTGTACGATGGAACCACAAATCCCGAGGATCATCTAATCCACTACGTCACTGCTGTGAAGAGCAACAGCCTATCAAAGGAACAGGTATCGTCGGTGCTACTGAAGAAGTTTGGCGAGACGTTTATAGGAGGGGCCTTGTCATGGTATTCTCAGTTGCCAGCTAAGGCAATATCAATGTTCGAGGAAATGATGGACAAGTTTGTTGCAGGCCATGCGGGTGCGAAGAAAGTGGAAGCAAGGGTAAACGACATTTTCACCGTCAAACAAACCACAGGAGAAGGGCTCAGGGACTTCCTAGCCAGGTTTAACAGGGTGAGGATGAGTTTGCCGAATGTATCGGAATGTATGACAGTCGCCGCTTTCCAGAACGGGCTAAGCATGGACGGTTCGAGGGCGACCAAGAAGCTGCTGAGCCACCTCATGAAATATCCCCTACCACATGGGAGGAAATCCACAATGCCTATTGCGCTGAGATACGAGCGGACGAGGATGATCTTAATGGGCTGACTCAACGGCTAATTGCAATACACTCAAAAACAAAGAGAGATCGGCTCAATGAGGGACGACGAGAACAACTCCCATGCTCCGACAGAGACCGACATCTTAGGTCCTTATATTCATTGTGTATAAATGGGTTCTTGACACGACTAAGTATTCTATTTACTATTTTCACATCTATATGCTTAATTGGAAATAATTACTTCATGATTCACTTTTATTTCTTAACTGACTCCTATTTGATTTAATTGAAGAATTTCGCCTCCCTTATTGTCATGCTATCTTTTCATATCTATTTGTGTTATTTGGAAACCATTATTATCCTTTCCTGAAATTTTGTTTAGTCTTAAGTGAAGCTAAAGATAATCTTTCCCTAATTGAATTGTCGAATATCCTCAAAATTGTCCAACCTTAAAAGAAGTTAGATAACATATATCTGTGTTGACTTGTTCGTATTTAAGACAACTTGACTCGTGTTGATTTTCTTATTATTGAATCATATATTGTGGGATCATTGCTATATGTTAGTTTTCTCATGTTGAACTGTCCCCCTTATGCCAGCATTCTTTTCTGTGGTTATTCCTTGTGAATTGGTTCTGGCGTTTCCTTGCGATTTCCAGTCCTTAAGTTGATTTAGTTGTCTTACCTTATATTATGTCATTATTGTTGTTTTATGTATTGTGGTGATGTACGAGTTTTCTATTGTAAGGTGATTGCTGTTTCTGTTAGTTGTACTGCGTATTTACTTTACGGATCGGTATTCTCGAAGATCCCCATGAACATTTACTTTTGGGACTATGGGATTGCACCCAGGAGACTTACCTTGTACTGGATATTTATTTTAGGATTACAAATGAGTATTTCGGGAGACCCCGTGCACATATATTGGTTTTGACTGTAGTACGGGATACCAAGAGATTCACAACATATATATTGAGGATACCAGGAGATCTTCGGGATACCAAGAGATCCCCGACACATATATTAAGGATACCAAGAGATCCTCGGTATACTTAAAGATCCCCTGCATATATATTGAGGATAGCAAGAGATCCCCAGTACATATATTGAGGATACCAAGAGATCTCCGTCGCATATATTGAGGATACCAATAGATTCTCGGGATACAAGAGATCCCCAACACATATATTGAGGATACTAAGAGATCCAAGGGTACCAAGAGATCTCCAACATATATATTGAGGATGCCAAGAGATCCTCGAAATACCAAGAGATCCCTAGCATATATATTGAGGATGCCAAGAGATCAGGATGTCAAGTGTTAGGGTTGAGGTATTGAGACGTGTATTGTATGATTATGAGATGAGGTGTAACAGGGTGACTTATATTCGAAGTTTATCTTATTAAAGATTATATTTGGAGGTACTTATTTTTAATTAACTATTTCACAATATCACAGGGTGACTTATACTCGATGAATATTTGTTGAAACGATTATATTCGAAACGCATTAGTTTCAAAGAATCTCTTTTGAAAAGAAACCTTATTCGAAATAGTATATTTCGAACCATTTTTATCACTTAATGGTTTGACTTTTGTTTGAAGCTTGCTGGTTAAGACTTAAGGTGAAAATTATTGGAGTTGTTGAGGTATGACTTGTCTTTACCGTAATTGTGATTTTGGATTTGGGTTGTCTCCTCGTTTACTTTTTCGTGTTTTTGTTATGATGTTCCGTTGAGTACTTGTTGTCTTCTTTCCTTATTGAAATTACTGTATTATTAGCCATATCGTGTAGTCTTTAGATAAATATCATGTTTTGTTTATTTGATCAGTAGGTATCTTGACTGTTCCTCATCGCTACTCTATCGAGGTTAGTCTTGATACTTACTGGGCACCACTATAGTGTGCTCATACTACACTTCTGCACACTTTTTGTGTATGCAGATCCAAGTATTGTTTGATAGTAGTTGTGGGGGATTCTTGCCGAGGAGACTCAAGGTATCCCTATTGATGTGTTCGCAAGCTTTAGAATCACCTTCCTATTTTATATTCACATTATTATACTTATTTCCATATGATTGTGTTCAGAAGTTGTAGCGAAATATTGTAGAGCTTATTACTTATACTACATGGTTTTGGGAATATGGTCATTGTATAAGGGATTTATTCCAGAAGAATTTTTATGTTATTATTTATTGTTGTTATTCCGCAATTATTAGGCTTACCTAGTCCTTAATACTAGGTTTTATTACAAAAATCAACGGGGGAAAAATTGGGTTGTGACAAGTTGGTATCAGAGCTCTAGGATCATAGGTGCTACAAGTCGTAAGCGAGTTTTGTAGAGTCTTGTGGATCGGTACGGAAATATCTGTACTTATATTCGAGAGGCTACAAGGCTAGTAGGAAAAAAATGCGCTCCTTTCATTACTTATCATGCAACATTCATTCAACTTGAAGCATAAACCTTATATTATTTTGCATCTACTCGTGTAGGAAATTATACACTCGGTATCAACTATGCACCAATGGGTTGTGATCATACCAAGGGGCTATAAGGGAGCCAGGGTTACTCAACCATTGTTACCATATGTCGGCAGGTTGAGGATGTGGAGTATTAAGAGGACATTCAGTGGTGCACATAGGGGTGCAGCAGGTTCTGACATCTGGTTGATAAATATGATCTTTATAAGGTTTACTTAATTGGCTAATCATCACAATCGTGGTAGGGTTACGAGGTGGATGTAGATCTGAAGATAGTTGGTGGTATTAGAGACTATGTGGTTCATATGAGAATTCTATTCAGCGAAGGGTACCAGTAGCAATCGAGACACTGGAGGGAGTAAGTTTAACTATCATAATGATGACATGCACCAAGTAAATGGCTTGAGGTGTCTTATGGATGGTGTCGTACGAGCAGTGAAGATTAGTATTTTGGATCATTGGAAATGTGTCATATTATTCCACACCAAGTGAGGGAAGTCCACTATCAACGATCAAATTGCGGGGTCATGTGTAACATTAGTTTTGTCTTGAGCCGTATATATGTGGTACTGAAATGTTTTCTGAAGCTTGTAAATGATTAAGAGTTGAGATTTGAATGTGATGATGATGATGTGACTTGAGATATTCCCGTATCCTTAATAATTCTACATTTCAGTATCATTAGGGTCATAGAAATAATTTCAGTATACTTATAGTGCTTAAGTTAATCATAACACTCGCGTGGGGCAGTCATTTTGTTTTAGGCACCAATGGCACGTGATTCCCTAAAATCGTTATTTCAATTACCCAGCACAGACTGAGTATGAGCAGCCGAACTGCAGATGGATTCTTATGAATGTGGTGATACTAGGAACATTATGAGGAATTGTCCCAGACTTAGGAGAAATCTATTTCATTATATCACTCAGTCCATACACTCCATTATAGTTACTAATCTACATACACTATAAGTTAGGGATGGAGAACAAGCAGGTAGATGGCGCCTAAGATGTAGAGGCCCGACCCATCGATATATTTGCTACGGCATGGCTGATGTCACTACACCATATGGTGTCATTACAAGTATGATCTCAATGTGATTATAAAGTAACAATTTCATTAAATAGATTCGATTCTGAGTATCGAGACAAGTCCTCTTAATATGCACCACTCATGAATGATCTTCGTAATCCTATAATCTACTTATGCGAATACTCATGTTGGGTTATTATATGGAGATAGCTATTTCTATCATTATGTGTTGGTCACTAAAAAAATATATTTGTGAGTCTAAAAGTAACTTTCTTTTACTTACTACAGTGGGTTTTGACGTAATTTCAGGATAATTGATTTCAACTGTGAATTATATGCCCTATCGGTTTGATGGTTTATTATATGTTGTGATTTATTTAACAAAAATATTTAAGAGAAGAAAATGGAATGTTTTGATTGGAACGATGTGCATATACTTGTGATGCAGAGTTGAGGACGAGATCCTCTTATTTTTGTATGATGTGAAACATTTAAACTGGGCTACAAACTGCAGTGGATGTTATATAAGAATGAGGTCCTTGTGGCAAAAAACATTATGTCTTTAAAAAAATCTCCCTTTGTGAAATTTAATTTGTACAATAATATTAATAGGGAGTCCTTCATGTTAGTCTTATTTGATAATTCTTATGTATTTTCTGTTCGTATTCAGCCATTTTTGTGTTGTAAATATTGAGTTTTGGCCTATGAGGTGAGCGCCCAGGTGGCGTTAAATGTGACTTGTTAATTCAGATAAGTAATTATGAGGTCACCATGACTTGTTGTTAGTAGAGTCGAGGTTTGAAATGAGATTTTGTTGGTATGAGGTTAATTTGTGATTTTGTAATCGATTATGAACAACTATTAAGACAAGAGAAATGGTCATGGTCATACATATGATCTGTTTCATGTCTCGATATCATTATGATAATATCGTGCTTGTAATGCGGAGATTAGCATTATTGATATATACATTATGGTGATTTGTCGAGTTGTGGATGTGTTGTTAGGAGTTATTTTTGTGTTACTATGACAGGTGGATAGTCCCAATTACAGGGGAGACACTGCTGAAATTTCAGAAAAAAATTGGGAGTTAGAAATTTTTTTGGGACATTAAGATGTGGGAAGAAAGAGATAAGTCACGTTGTGTATTTCAGGACGAATGAATCTAAGCGGAGAAGAATTTAACTTCCCAGAAAATTTTGAAGTACTTTAACGCTGTTAAAAATTGATGTGTCTTGAAATGAGACCAATACCGTGTGCTGATGTGAAAATATTGGACCACTTTGAAAATGTTTGGATAATAAGAAATTTGGTCTTTAAGTTTACAAATATGGATAAAGGAATAATCTCAACTGAGACGGTCTTGTCGGGCTTATATCGAATGTGGTAACTTGAGATCAACCGTGAGTATTTTTGTGAAAGTAAACTCATCAATTTGGCAACCCCAGAATAATTTTTAGTACGTTCGAGGACGAACGTATTTTTAAGAGGTGGAAAATATAACGACCCGATATATCATTTTAAGAATTGGTATCTCGTTCAACGGCTTAAGACCTCGAGAAGCTTTGTAATATTCATTATTACCCGCATGTGTGTTCGAGTTTGGTTTGGATAAGATTCTGAGTTAAATTTAAAGAAAAACAAATCTCATTTTGAAACACAAATGAAAGTTTACTTTTGAGCAAACAACCCCATATTGGATTTTTAATGAAGTCAATATCTTCTTAAGGTGATTTCAGGCTAAATCGTGTGTCCGAACTCGGATTTAGAAGTCTGTAGGGAAATTCGGCATATTTTGGCTAAATAAGAAAGTTGACGTGTTCTAATTATACTATTATATGTGTAGACAAGGACTATTAATATGATGTATATCAATTGAATACAATAATAAGTGTACGAGATATATTATAAGATATATAGGGTCTAAGGGAAGTCCTATGTCTAAGCCGAGTTGGAAAATTTACATAATAGACTAAAATTTCAAGAGAATGTGCAAAAAACCATCAGAATGATCATATCTACATATATATAAGGTTTTATGTGGTTCAAAAATTATCAAATTAAAGTTCTTTGAGTCTAGTTTCCAACGCTTCAAACCATTTATCATTTGGACATTCCTACACAAAGTTATGACCAAATTACCAAAGGCTAAAAAATGTGATCCTGTGGGAGAAATTATGCAATCACATATCAATTATGCAGTCTGCATACTTTATATGCGACCACAAAACTGGTCGCAGAGTAATCCAGAACTGCCCAGTTTTGGGCACCGAGGTATGCGACGCGTATGCGGGTATACCCTTTATGCGATGGATTCTGGGTTCGCATACTTGATTTTGGATGGTGAATTCCCCTATTTTCATAACCCGACCCCATCTTTATAAATAGGCATTGGGGTTTATTTTGGGGTGATTTTCATACTATTCTAGAGAGAGGTGAGAGCACTTTAGAGAGAGAAGGACGAAACCCAACGTTCCAACTATCCATCTTGCATCAATCTTCAAGAATCAATGAAATCAATCACAAAATCTTCATCTAAGAGATTCGAGCCATTTAAAACTGGATAATCGAGGAAAAAGTCCTAGTGGATTAAATTGGAGAAAGTCGAGGTATGTATCTTGCCTAACCTAGTGTGGGGGACTTTTCCTTAGGATTTGAGTCTCATATTTTGATTGTAGTTCGTGTACGCAAGGTGACAGGTGCGTGCTCGGACTTATCTGTGAAAATTGGTCTTTTAGAGTTCTTAGATCCTTATATTCAATGTGTATAAATGAGTTTTGGACACGACTAAGTTTTCTATTTACTAGTTTCACATCTACATGCTTAATTGAAAATAATTGCTTCATGATTCACTCTTATTACTTAACTTACTCATATTTGATTTAATTGAAGAATATTTCCTCCCCTATTGTCTTGCTATCTTTTCATATCTGTTTTTCTTATTTGAGAACCACTATTATCTTTTCCTGAAATTGTTTTTTGTCTTAAGTGAATCTAAAGATAATCTATCCCTAATTGAATTGTCGAATATCCTCGAAATTGTCCAACTTTAAAAGGAGTTAGATAACCTATATCTTTGATCATTTTTCCTTATATGGGACTACTTGACTCGCGTTGATTTCCTTATTATTGACTCGTATATTGTGGGATCGTCGCTATATGTTAGTTTTCCGGTGTTGAACTGTTTACCTTATGCCAGCATTCTTTTATGTGGTTATTCCTTGTGAGTTGGTTCTGCTGTTTCCTTGCGATTTACAGTCCTTAAGTTGATTTACTCTTCTTACCTTGTATTATTGTCATTGTTGCTATTTTATGTATTGTGGTGATTTATGAGTTTTCTATTGTGAGGTGATTGTTGTTTCTGTTAATTGCGCTCCGTATTTGCTTTTGAGACTACTACAGATCAATATCCCGAGAGATCCCCTTAAACATTTACTTTTGGAATTATGGGACTGCACCCAAGACATTTTCCCTATATTGATATTTATTTTGGGACTACGAATGAGTATTTTAGGAGATTCCCTGCCACATATATCTATTTTGATTATAATGCGGGATACCAAGAGACCCCCAACACATATATTGAGGACACAAAGAGATCCCCAACACATATATTGAGGATACCAAGAGATCCTCGGCACATATATTGAGGATACCAAGAGATCCCCAACACATATATTGAGGATACCAAGAGATATCCATCACATATATTGAGGATACCAAGAGATCTTCGGGATACTAAGAGATCCCTAGCACATATATTGAGGATGCTGAGAGATCAGGATGTCAAGTGTTAGGGTTCGGGTATTGAGACCCGTATTGTATGATTATAAGATGAGGTGTCACAGCGTGACTTATATTCGAAGGTTATCTTTATAAAGATTATAAATGGAGGTACTCATTTTTAATTAACTATTTTGAAATGTCACAGGGTGACTTATACTCGATGAATATTTGTTGAAAAGATTATATTCGAAATGCATTAGTTTCAAAGAATCTCTTTTGAAAAGAACTCTTATTTGAAAAAGTATATTTCAAACCATTTTTACCACTTAAAGGTTTGACTATTTGATTGACACATGCTGGTTAAGTCTTAAGGTGAAAATTATTGGAGTTGTTGAGGTGTGACTTGTCTTTACCGTAATTTTGATTTCAGATTTGAGTTGTCTCCTCGTTTACTTTTCCGTGCTTTACTTATGATGTTCCATTGAGTACTCGATGTCTTCTTTCCTTATTGAAATTATTGTATTATTAGCCGTATCGCATATTCTCTATATAAATATCATGTTCTGTTTATAGGATCAGTAGGTGTCTTTACTGTTCCTCATTACTACTCCACCGAGGTTAGTCTTGATACTTACTGGGCACCGCTGTGGTGTGCTCATACCACACTTCTTCACGCATTTTTTGTCTGTATATCCAGGTATTGTTCGTTAGTAGCTGTGGGGGATTCTTGCCTAGGAGACTCAAGGTATCCCTACTGCTGCGTTCATGGGCTTCGGAGTCACCTTCCTATTTTATTTTCACATTGTCGTACTTATTTCCATACGATTGTGTTTAGAAGGTGTAGTGAAACTCTATAGAGCTTATGACTTGTACTACTGCATTTTGGAAATATGGTCATTTTATAATGGATTTATTCTAGAAGAATTTTAGATGTTATTATTTATTATTGTTATTCCACAATTAGTAGGTTTACATTGCCCTTAATATTATGTGTCATCACGAAACCCAACATAGGGGAAATTGGGCCGTGATAGATTAGTTTGTTCTTCAAAGACTATGTTCTACCACATTGAGGGAAGAAAACCTATTTCAAATGAATTGGATATTCCTAAAATCAGTAATAAGCTGGAAAGGATTATTACATGTCATTTCTTTGATGTGATGGAACACCTTCCAATTCATCTTGTACACGAGGCAGGACTTGGAGGCCCGGTTCAATACAGGCAGATGTATCCATTCGAGAGGTAATGATCAAACCTTGATTTATTCTTTTAATTTTATTGAATCTTGTCATCTAATATGATAATGTGCAAGACCATCGACAAGTGTAAACGATTTGTTAAATAGAGGAGTAGGATTGAAAGATCCATATGTGAAGCCTATCTTGCAAAGAAAACTTCCCATTGTTGTTCTGACTACTTCGACAAGCATGTGCCATGCGCTAGGAATAGGCCTAATTAGCAAAATATCGTGATTGACATTGATCCATTATATCAACCAATGTCAATATTCAATCAACCAGGACGAGGTCCTAAAGATCTAATAAAAACGGCCTAAGTAGTATGGAGTACAAATCAGCTTTCAAGTGTTGCTAAATTGTCCGGAAGTTCAAACCTTTCTTAAGCAAGTTTTGAAGTAAGATTAATTTACATGGAATGATATTTAACTTGGTTGATGCAACTAACAAATAATTTTCAATGTGTCGCTCAGTAACTTCGTAAGTCAATTTGGCCATGATGCTGTATATTCTACATTTGAGGCATGGTTAAAAGAGTGTGTAAGTTCATATTACATACTTTCTCACATGTGAATATACATACTTAGTCACTTGTGAATATACTTGCTCACTTGCAATTTATTTAACAATACATGTAGGTCAATAATCTAAATAATAACATTAATTAATTTTTTGAAAGACATATCTTGGGACTTGCACCTACAATTACAACTATCTCTAAGTATTTTGTGAATGGTTATAAATATCACACCAAGTAATGCTCCAAGTATTAAAAAAGTTAATAACAGTGGGGTGTGTGCCAAAGGTGGTTAAGGCAACCTGAATGGGACAAATGATTATTATGGTGTGATCAAAGAAATTCTAGAATTATTATATTCAGGTTGACTAAATAATAGGATAATAGTTTTTTGATGCAAGTGGTTTGACCCAACACCTAGAAGATGTATAAATGTACACCCGCAGTAGATCATAATTGAGGTTAATAAAAAGAAGGAGTATGATCACTATGACCCTTTTATAATTGTAAAAAAAGTTAGGAAAGTGTATATGCTCCATATCTATTGCGGAGAAATAAGGATGATTGGTTGGTTGTAATCAAAACTAAGCATATTGGTAGGGTGGAAGTTGAGAATATGTAGATGTTACTTACCAAATTAATACCTCATGTGTTAGCCAAATGGTGGATGATCAGGTAGAAAATGACTTGGAGCATCCTCAATGCATATTGTAAGAAGTTGATATGAAGGAAATATCAATAATAGAAAATGAGGATGAATAATCACCTAATGAAAATGAAATAAGTGAAGAGGAAGAATTTTTGGACGAGGAATGATATTTCAAATACCACTAGCATGTTAGTTTTTTCAAGTGGTCTCAACTTATATGGATTTATATTCAAAATTCTAACATTTTCTTTAATTTATGTAGATGACCTATACGGACCGAGGTAGGTCTAAGAAGGATAAGATGCATATTGATCATGATCATGGTGCTACACCCGCGCTTCCTTCCACTCCACACTTGCATCCCTCAGTTACTGATGGTCGACATCAATCTTCTTGGCACACACCTATTCCACCACATCTATCTACTCATCAAACTACCTAGCATTCACCCTCACAATAGTATTCTTACCATTCTCCGCCAAATGTCCATACCTCTGCTTCCTCCACATGATCCTACCTATAGTTACATGGGTCCATCGAGTCAGTAGTCACAAGGCAATGTAGTGACACGCCCGTCATCTGTTGCATTTTCTTCATCACCAGCTGGGTTGCATCGATTTAGATTTTACCCATCCGGATCATAGTAGGGGGTCTAGATCGATGCATGGATGTGGATCACAACCATCATCATCAGCGATCCTGTTTACTTCTCCACGATGTTTGTCTTCTAGTATTCCTAGACTTCTCTTTCGGAATAGTAGCAGTGAGACAGATACCCTCACCCCTTTCTGTGCACACTTAAAATTCATCAAAGGATGATTATCCAGAGGAAGTGCAGTACGATAATTATAATAGGATGATCATCAGGCCTCAGGGCAATGGGTAAGATTATTTATTACTTCTTTATTTTGCTGAATTATAACAAATACTTCTGTTTATTCAATATAATATAATTTCTATGTTGTAGTTTCATACCTAATCATCGGACTACAAATATAATCACTAAAGCTCTTGGTCGGTCGTATGATGCACCCTATGCGACTTGGAGTGACTTTTCACCGGAGCTCGTGTAGTAAATTTTCAATCAATTTAAGATTTTAATACAGTTCTTATCTATTTAAGTATTATATTAATAATATTTTCATCTAAAGTTACATATTTCATTTGCAGACTACGTGTCCCTGGGAGGACCGGTATAACAATGAAATTCTTGTTAATTTTATGTTCTGACGTCGTAAGAGACTATATGATTCCTTCTGTTATACTCGAAAGAAGATCTATAAGCCTTTATGGGTTCTGTTGCATTTATGGGAGGATCTTCTGAGGCAGTGACCAATGAGAAATTTGAGAAGAGGAGTGAACAGGAAAAGAAGGCTCGAGCATCAGAGAAGGGAGGCTCATTGCATTGTATGGGTGCAAGGAGTATGGGGACTGCAAGGAGACTACTGGTAATTACTTAAAATATTTACATCTATTTTCATCAAATTATTTTTATATATTTTAATTTAGTTAAAATATTTTATTATATTTATAGCAGAAAAATATGGGAGGAAGATGACTCATTGTGGATTCTTCATGGCGACTCATATCCGGAAGAAGACGGTTACCAACAGATTCAATTAGATGGGTCGAGGACTGGGCGGATACTGCATATATAAGTTTCAAAACTACTATAAATTGAAATCAATATTTATAATATTATATAGTTAATAATTTTCTATCTTGTAAATAAATGGTCGCTTCCACAAGATTAATTTGGACGAGTACACCCAGAGCTTGCCACAGAATAAGCAAGGCGAGTGACTACCTCTTTCAGACTAAGAAGCGCGGAGAATATGGTTGGATGTTATCGGTGGTCCAAAAAAGGGGATAGCATACGACCTTCTAGAGATATCATTTCGGTGCTACTAGTATGGATTGCAAGGTATAGGAACTTCAGCCCAAGGCGAGGTCGTTGATAGGTCAACTCTCTTGTCTACAGAGAAGAAGATCACAAAGCTGACAACACAGATGAAGAGACAAAGGCTAGAGTACAAAAGAGAGATGAACAATTTGGTACCCTTCAAGTTCAGCTAGAAAAGAGGGACCAACAATTTATAACCTGTTTTGTCAAGCTTCTAAAATCTGCTTATTTTGAGAATTGCTTCTTCTAAAGTACTTTTGGTGAGAATTTATTGTGTTTGGCTAATTAATTTTAAAAGAACTTTTGAACAGTAATTAGTGTTTGGACAAGCTGTTAAAAACTGTTTATAAGTGTATTTTTCAGAAAAGTTCTTTTGGAGAGAAGCTACATTTTTCTGCTTATCAAAAACAGTTTCCGCTTCTCCTCAAAAAAACTTTTTTCTCTTCTAAAAGCATGGCCAGAAACCTTAATTTTTGGCCAAAAAAATACTTTTGGCCCAAAAAAAAAGCTTGGCCAAACAGGCTATTAATCTCCTTCAAGGTCAGTTGGCCAATCTTCCTGCTAGTGGTACTTTGCCCATTTCCTGATCACGTGAGCCTTGATGAACCCCGAATCCGTGTTTTTCGGTACTATGCCTACTCCCCTTTCCTCTTTCAAGTGGGTTTTCCCAGGTGCTAATCCTTCTCGTCGTGATCCTTTGAACGATGCAGGCGACGAAGCTTCTTGTAGTGAAGATGGAGGAGATGCAATACAAAACACTCATTGAGTGACGTGTATTGCTAAACAAAGGTGAATATTTAGTTGGGAATTATTTTATATGATGATTGTATTATTGATATTATTTTGTTATTAAACATTTGTATAATGGTTGTTGTGGTTGGCGTTGTTATTGTTGTGGTTGTTATTAGCGTTGTTGTTGTGGTTGTGATTATAATTAGCGTTGTTGTTGGTCAATTTTTTGTTGAATGGCAACAATGTAATATTGCCATTATATGATGAATATTGCTTGTAATTGGCAAGTGATACATCTTAAAAAGCAGACATATTCTGCCAGCTCTTTAATCAAAAAACAATCGATTTCGATCGAAAATCTCATATTAAAACCCCAAAATTCAAAATTTTTGACCGAGGTCGGTCGGTAATTTCAATTTCAAATCTGCAGATATTTAAAATTTCTGACCAAAGTTGGTTGGAAATTACTTTTTTATTTATTTAGTTTTTAGTATACCGACCGATTTCAGTCAGTTTATTACGATTTAAAACAAAATACAAAATTATTATATATTTATAATTCCGTGCGATTTTGGCCGCTATTTCAAAAAATAATTTAAATAATTCCGTGTATATAATTTTTTTGTCAGTCAAAGCGTTGAGTTAATCGACCGACTTCAGTCAGAAAATTGCGACCGCCTTCGGTCGCAACACATTAGCGACAATTATTTTTTAGACGAATTAAAAGCGGTCGCTTTTTATTTAATTCTGATCGATTTCGGTCGGTTTTGGTGGACGTAATTTGGCAATTTTTTAGCAGTGCTAGGATTTAAGTTCTATAGGTTCAACCTTAAAATTATGAGTTCAGACCTATTGTAATTTTATTATATTTTTATACATAAATATATGTTCTGCGTGAGAAGTATTGGGTTCAGATGAACCTAGTGTCTAGTGCAACATCCACAACAACATTGAAGGGTTTTAGAGGGTTTTTGGGTTGGCTTTTACCTTACCAAATCAGCTTTTAAGATTTCTTTTTAACTTTTCTGCATTTGACAATTGTAAAAAATAATTAAAATAAGTTAAAAATTATTTAAAATAAGCCAAAGCCAATAAAGTATGCAACCATGCCGATGTAATTAATGTAATTTTGATCCTAAGGACTATTAACCACCAACCGATGACTATAAAAAGTTATTTTAAATAAAGTTCCAGCAGCTTTCTTGCTAGGTACGTATTATCTAAAGAGGCGTTACAGTAGGCTCATTAAAATACTATATAATGCTAGTGTTATATGTGCTAGACTGCATTAAATATGATCAAGATAAAATACGTATTATTTTTCCAATCATTAGAGCCGGCGGACGGCCGATTATCGAATCTAGGCCGTTTCATATGCTTTCTTAAATCATTTTTGAAAAACTAAAACAAACTTTATTTTAAAAGAATACATATCTATAAAAATACATATCTATAGATACCATATCAGATCAAGATTTTGTTCTTCTTTAAAATATGTAATTTATTCTAGAGTCGTTGGAAATCTCTTGTCTTGTTGAAACAGAACATGTAAAGTTTGTGAGAATGTAATTTTTGTCATATATGAGAAATACTCTAAAAAATTTAAAATAAAACAATTTTTCTTTGTGTGTAATTTTAGATTTTTCGCGGCATTTTTGGATAATTATTTGTATTTGTCTGTACATGTTTATTTGTTAAATTAATATAAAATACAAAAATATGTCACATTTTCATTTAGTATATAATTCTACACTTAGGAGTAATAAAGTTTGCTTTACAAAAATAAAAAATCACAAAAAATATGTATTTTTTGCATTTTAGCATTTAATTCTAAATCGTGTGAGCTTACTTTTAATTGGTATTTAATCTTGTGTGATAATATTATTGGGAGTCAATTGGCATTTGGTTAAATTTTGATTTTTATATTAGTTCAGAATTTTGGTTTTAGTAATTGGAAATTAAGGAGATGAAAATAGAAAAAAAAACTAGACTCGGCCGTCTATATTAGACCAAATCCAGGCCCAAAATATTTGCCTTACCTAGTCCAATTTATTCAAACCCTCAGTTTCCCTAAAAGACATCGTATCTGGTCAATAGATCTGAGCCATTGTTTTGTTTTGATCGAACGACCAAGATCACATCCCCCTTACCCATTTCCTGACCTGAACCGTTACCCGGCTCCAACCGACCCCTTACTTAAAATAAACGACGTGTATCGGTTTATTTCCCTGATCCTAGCCGTTGATCTTATTGATCAAGCGGCCAGGATTAGTTCTTCAAGTTTGATTGATAGAATAGCATGACCATAGTGTACATTTTTCTCCCAATAGGTTATCCATTTGGCTTTCTTCTGTGATAATTTTGTGTTTTAAGATTGATAATAGCTTGAACGTCTAGTTGATATTCATTTTTTGTTCGCATTATCTATTCCTTTTGTTTGGTGCCATGTCTGCTTGAATTGGATTGTCTTCCTTGAATCATTGCTTGATATTAAAGATTTGATTATAGTTGTGGATCATAATTCATTTTTAGATAAAATTTAGGTTTGGATAGATTTTGAGATTAAAGAGTTTACATCAGACAAGAGGTTTGGGGCAGGTTAGTCATATTGAGGGGATTTTAGGGGCAATTTGTGAATGAAAAGATTAGAGAATTTGTTTAATAATAGTAATCTGATAGTGGAGTATTATTTGTCTTTAAATTAATGAGTTAATGGAGAACAAGAGGGAATTGGAGCTGAAAATAAGGAAAAGCATTCCTTAGTGGGATTTAAGTAGAAATGGGCAGATTTTTGGGGTTTTGGGTCAGGTAGTTAAAGCTTTAAGAGGGGGAAGGCACTAAAGGAATGCATATAAGAGAGAGCTTGAACATTTTGAAAAGGGAGGGAATACATGGGGAGATAGAGAAATAAGGGAAAAACATTCTGATAAAAAAGGAAAGAAAGAGAACATTGACATTGAGAGATAGGAGGATAGTTCAAAACTGAATTTCTTGAGATTAAAAAGTCATAGATGAAGAGAGAAATATAGGTCATATTGAGTGAAAAAAAACAGAGGCTGAAACTTACATTAAGGTTTCAGTGTTACGAAGCAAATATAGGTTTACCTTTCTTTTTATATCAAGAAGTCAGTTAGTTTTTGAGAGTTTATAACGAAAGTGAAGTTTCTTTTGGGGTGTTTGGTAGTGAAACCTGCTACTGAATTTTCTGTATGGATGTTTGAGTGCTGTTTCAATTGAGTGTCTTGGTTTTCTATTGGTTTGAAAGTTCCTGAGGTTTCTTTCTTGGTTTTAAATCTTTCCTGGGATTTCTGCTACTGGTTCTGCTGTGTTGCAGTGTTATTGCTTACACAACTGCTGCTTCCACTGATCTACCTCTTCTTTTTTTTGCTAAATACCAGGCACATTATTGGATCTATTGATACTGAATTTTATTCAGTGTATACTAATAGTTTGAAAAGAAATGATGAAGTACTATATATTAGAATCTGTCTTTATTTTCGTTAATTGTAGTTTAGTTTAAATACATTTGTGTTTGTGTTAAATAGTAATATCTGTAGTAATTAGGACTGTTGAACTAATGATTAATTGAAAACGTTTGGATTGTTTGCTCATAGGATCAATAATATGTATGAGATTGTAGATTTAAACTTTACAGCTAAATTTGTACATCTAGTTTAGTTTCATGATAGTGCAAAATTCATAATAAACAGGATATGCCCTTTTTTTTTATAACTTGCACGTTTAACTATAGCTTTAACTATGTTCCTTATTACTGTCCAACAATTAGGATGTAAATATGCAATAAACATAACTGTGATCTCACTTTAATTGTTAAGCATTGGGCTTAAATAATGCAATAAAACTGAATTAAGTTTAGAATAAATGTAGATTAGAATCTCTCTGATTTTCTCTTCCTAGACAGTTTAGCTTAATCGCCTGATTGGCTTGAAATCAATTCGTGATTTAAAAATCTTCATGTGGTCCGAAAAACTTGATATCCTGTTTAGATGCCATGAACGATTCAATTTTGAATCAAGCATGCGGATTTGTAATTTTTTTTTATCACTATTGGACCTAGTTGAACTACTAAGAAGCTCAATTGAATATAAGACATATTCCTCTGTATTTTTTTATTTGGGTTTCTTTACTTTGCAAAGGTCCATGTTAGTGCTCTGATATAGTAATATATTCGGGCCAGAGCAATGATTTAAATTTCTCTTTTTTTAATTGATTGAGCCCAAATGTTCTTGTGATTTGGTTTCAATACAATGATAAATTTATTAGGAACAAGAAATTAAATCATAACTATAAAATCGGGTCTTGAATTAGGTAGCAGATTCAAGCTAAAATGTTTTATCCTTTTGTTTGAATAGGGACTTGAATTTGAGATTCGAATTTATATTTATGGATTAATTGACCTTTAGAGACAAAACAAAAGTAGAAAATTTAAATACTTTAGCTTGGCCTTAATAAAATAAAATGGGACGAGCCTCGCCAAATTAAATATATAATTGCGGGGCCCTCATTAATTACTTACTAAAATACTTAGTATTCGGATAGGCCGTTTAGCGAATTTCACGGCCTTCCCAAAAGATAACAACACGTTAGCCGCTTTAGGCGCGATTTTTATTAATATTACTTTCCTAATACGGGTGTGCATTTCATGCAACCCAAATCCAAATCCAAAAATGTCGAATGAGAATATGTCGAGGATCCGGGTGCATTTCATGTGACGTGATCCGAAAACATGTCCTTAAACGGCGTTCACTTTCTTAAAATAAAACAATTTGACAAAAGCGATAATAAATAAAAAAAATGCAAATAGGATAACATGTATTAAAATCAAATATTTTAGCCAAATATGACAGTTGAGCAACCGTGCTAGAACTACGGAATTCGGGAGTGCCTAACACCTTCTCCCGGGTTAACATAATTCCTTACCCGGATTTCTAGTTCGCGACTATTAAACAGAGTCAAACTCTTCCTCGATTCGGGATTTAAACCGGTGACTTGGGACACCATAAATCTCTTAAGTGGCGACTCTGAACCTTTAATAAAAATGAATCCCATTTCGATTGTCCTTAAATTGGAAAAACTCCTTTATTACTTTATCCTTTCCCGGGTGTAGTAAAGCCGATAAAAGCTTTCTTTCGAATAAAAGAGGTGTGATAGCTCTGAAGACTCTACTGAGGATAAAACCCAGAACCACTAGTTCAAGGTTTAGAATTCGAGATGGGTATATTTTTTGTATTTGGCTTGTATATTATCTGATTTTGTTATATGTTTGGGACTCATTGTGCTAAATGTTTACCGTTTTGATATTTGTGAATTATATATAAACTGTGTCTAAACCCATCTCCTGTCTGAGTCTTCTACATCACGAAGAAGGGTGCAATTCGTGTGACTTCTTTTCTGTATAGAGTCTATTCCAATTTTAGAACGAGGTTCAGATAAGTTGCAAAGCCAGTGAAGCTTATGTATTCCAGGTATGCTTTCCCCCCTCGGCTCGAGTTATCCACTCGGTTAAGCTAGGTTTAGAACAATAAACTCAGATTTTAAACCTAGAATAACAAAGCCTCTTGCCGGATCCCTAGTAGGAACGTTTATTTGCACCACGTGCATTTGACTAAGGGGATTCAATACAGAGGTTGGATCCGTCTAGAACAGGTGTACCTGAAATGAAAAGACCATCCTAATGCATCTTACTTGCTACCTGTGCATTTATTTTGCTTCGGACTAGCATGCTGACCGGTTTCTGAAAATTGGAAATAGAGAGATAACTATTTTTTTTAGAAAGAGACAATGTTCAAGTAGTGTCAAAACTTTGCCAGATTTTTGAGAAAATAAAAAAATATATATTTTCATAGTTTATTTTATTTGCCAATGAAAAAAAATGATAAGTTTATTTTCAAAATATTTTGTTTTATTTGCCAATAAAAAAGAAATAAATAAAGAGCTTTATTTTTCAAAATAGTTTGTTTTAAAAAAATAGTTTGCTTTATTTCCAATAAAAAAATGTGTGATTTTGTTTTCAAAAAATAGTTTATTTGTTTGTCAATAAAATGAAAAATAGTTCGTTATGTTTGCTAATAAAAAGAAAGACAAAAAAAGGAAATTTTTTTGGTATGCAGATATAGTTTGGTTTATTTGACCGAATTACGCAGGTTTGATTCTCACTAGATGTGAGATACGTAGGCAACCCTCGTCAGGCCCAACTTCCCCTTTGCAAAAAATAGCCAAAAAATATCAAAATTAATTTTCGTTTTAAATTAGTCGGGTGCTGCCGTTTTAAAAAATAGCCGAATGTTCCCGATAGGGACACTAGAAGGCTGACTTTGCATAAACGGTCACCCTTGGGTTACTTTGTAGTTTTTTATCTGGTTGACCCACACAACCTTAAAATCTTCGTCCCCGAGGCGCTAAAAGGCCGTGTTTGCAATATCGGGGTTTCTATTTTTAAAAAAATAAAAAATAGTCATAAATAAGTCGGTGATGCTATTTTTTCTAGAAATAGCCGAATGTTCCCAAAAGGGATGCCGGAAGGCTAACTTGCATAAACGGCCACCTTGGTTATTTTTAGAGTTTTTGACTAGTTAGCCAACACAACCTTGAAATCTTCATCCTTGAAGTATTGCCCGTATTAGGTAAATCGGATTTTTTAGAAAAATTCTTAAAGTCATTTTTTTATGTATATATATTTTAAAACAACCAAGGAAGAATAATAATAATAAATCAGCTTAATAAATATGCAGGATGAGAACAAGTGAAAGCAAACCTTTCACCATCTTTAGCGAGGTCCCTCTCCAGCTCCATATGTGGTGGAGCAATCTGGAAGAAAGCAACATAGAAATAGTGGTCAAAATCTTGGGGGTTCTCACCGGTCTACTAAATATCAAGGCAAGGTCGGATGTCATCAAGGCCTTACTACCAGTTTGGGACCCAACTCGAAATGTGTTTCACTTTGCTGATTTTGAGCTTACACCTACATTGGAGGAAATAGTAGGTTATGCGGGATTGGAAGGGAATTTGAGAAATCAGTATCTGTTGCCCCCAAGGCCTATATCTCCACACCACTTTCTGGATTGATTAAATATCAGTCGGGCTGTAAAAAATAGCGATTTATCGAAAGGATGTTGCACCCTTCAGTTCTTATACCAACGTTATGGTAATCCATGTGGTTTTGACAAACCAAATTTGGGTCAAACTCATGCCAGAGACAAAGGGAAATGGGAAGCAAGACGAACTTTGGCATTCATAACGACATTCTTGGGAATAATGATCTGCCCGCGAAACGACAAGAAAATAGAGATAAGTGTCATAGGGATGGTCGACGTCGCAATGAAAAGGGTTGACAGCACTGTAGTTCCCTAATCTTATCAGAAATATACAGAGCATTGACTATGTGTAAAGAGGGAGAAATGTTTTTCCATGGTTGCAATCTATTACTTCAGTTGTGGATACAAGAGCATCTTTGTCATCAAGTAGGGCACATGAACCATGGAATGACTTGTTTGATTTGCATTGAAAAATTCAAGAAACGGGTAGAAGGTGTCATGTTCCCCAAGGGCACTGAAGATTGGTTTGTACAATTGAGATCCCTGATGGCGTACCAAATTGAATGGGCATTCGAATGGTTACCCGTTACTGAGGCAATATACATGTTGGCAAAAGAGTGTTATATTCCTTTAATAGGTGTCCGTAGTATCCAACCATATGCTCCTATTGGGTATTGCGGCAATTGGGAATGTTCCAGACTATCCCTAATGATGAAGATCTGAGCAAACATGATATTGAGCTAAGTCCAAGAGCCACATTTCCGGAAGATACAATTCGTAAACTATGGCACAAATGTAGATTCCTTGAGCCCAAAACTATGGTGCGCAATTTGGCCAAAGGAAAAAACAGATCCAAAATATAATGCATGGTTTAGAAAAATATTCAAACTCATCAAAGGCCTGCTAAAAGAGCCCATATCCAGTGATTTACAGATGACTCGCGAGAACAATGGGCTTGGTTGACAAGATAAGAAAGTTATCGGGTCGAAATTGGTAAGCTAAAATAGCAAGTTGCGGACTTGAAGTATGAAAATGTCTTGCAGTATGATGTTAATAAAGGGAAAAGGAACAAGTTGGCCCAGGAAAATGAGATGCTAAAAGCCCAAATCCAACAACTAAGAATGGATGTTGAAAACCAACCAAGAAGTCAATCGGATAAATGATTGATAGAGAGGTTGGAAGATCAAGTCTTTGACTTCCCAAGGGATTTGGAAATATCTGAAGCCCAGATAGCAGGGATTAGATCTAGGTGGACAAGAGGCATAGGAGCAAGAGCAAACCGTCTGCAATAGTTAAAGAGGGACTAAGAAGGAAACATCTCTATATTAAGAGAAATAATATCCACCCTATAAGGACGTCATTCCAAGCAGGCCAGAAACTTCAGGCCTGATAAAGAATGCTGTCATGACGTAATGGAATGAATGGAAAAGCAGATGAAAGAACTTCAAGATTAACTCTTCCACTACGCTCAGGTGTTGGGAGCAAGAAATCAACGAATAGAAAGACTGCTTATAGAAAAGGATAGGGTCAGGGGTAGAACTGAAGAGATTGGGCACTAAATCACAATGAGGTGCCTGACATGTGAGGAAATGCCCCGTCCTACCCTTTTTACTTCAGTCATGGGCTACATCTATCAAATCATGGATGAATTGAGAAGCTTACAGAGGGACCTTGTGCCAAAGCCCGCGGAAAGGCCGAATGATGCCTCGCGGGCACCAAAACTCAAAGCGTTAATGTACTCCTAGTTCAAGTATTTGCTTGTTGTGTTAAGAGTCTGTTGTCTTTCATCTTTCTTCTTATCATAATAAATCATGTTGGTATTGTGAATTATTCATTTTTTTATGTTTTCAAAGAATGGTTGGTTTGTAATCGCAATGTTGGTAATAAAATAAAAGATTCCCAAATTTTGTGTCTTTATTTTATACCGGAACTATGCCTGGTCTGATTCATGCGGGGGTCATGATACATAGGCAATCCATAAGATTCGAACGCTTTAAAAAGAAGAATAAAAGAGAAGCATAACTGATAAAAGCCGGGATGACGCATCTGGTAATCAGCAAAAACATGATAGGAATGGTTAAACTGCCTAGGTGCATTTGCATCCCAACGTGCAATAACATATCTGTTAAACTCTAAAAAACTAACAAGTTTGTTGTCATTTCCAGTTTTCAAACAATTAGTTAAGGCGTTCTGGCAAATTATCGATATCACACCAGATCGAAAGGGCCTGTTCCAAAAAGTATGTCTGGTTCAGACAAAAATGTTGAAGAAGAGAAAATGGAAATGCAGACAATGAAAGAAGAAGTAGACATGCTAAGAAGACAGATAGTAGAGATGCATCTAGCTTGGGCTAAAGGACAGCCATTACTAATGCTTCCCAATGCTCCTCCTCTCCTTTCGGCTTAGACTCCTGAACATCCTCCCAATGATCCATCAACAAGTTACCCAGTACACCAGTACTATCAAAGGGAAACTGTTTATAATCCCCAAACTCTGCCACCAAAGCACATCCCACTACCACCACCACCAGTTGCTCCTGTATACGTGGCTCCTCCACTCGCTGTGTAACACAAATCTCTGAGTGAACCTTTGTTTCACACCTAAGAAAATCACTACTATCCCCATGAGCCCACTTTCAAACCCCATGAGCCATATCATTGTACCCCTCTTATGGATACATCTGGAGAAGAAAAACCTCTTAAGAATCTCGAGCAGGAGGAAATGATACGCAAAGTGAAAAGCTTGGAACAGTCATTCTGAAACATGCAAGGTCTTGGAGGACAAGTGAGTATTGCTTATAAAGACATGTGTTTGTTTCCAGAAGTCCAATTGCCGGAGGGTTTCAAATTACCGAAGTTGATCTCTATGATGGTCATGGTGACCCTGTTGCCTATTAGAGAGGATTTTGTAGTAAGATGAGGGGTGCCGGTGGAAAATACGAATTGCTAATGGCATACTTTAGTTAGAGCCTCAGCGGGTTAGACCTGGAGTGGTATACTAGGCAGGACCACACACGTTGGTATACTTGGGACAACTTAGCCCAAGCCTTTGCAAATCATTTTCAGTATAATTTTGAGATTGTTCCCGACCGATTCTCTTTGACAAAGATTGAAAAGTAGCCTGGGGAGAGCTTTAGGGAATATGGATTCAGATGGAGAAAGAAGGACGCAAGGGTTGATCCACCTATAAAAGAGGGTGAAATGGTGGATTACTTTTTGCAAGCTCTAAAGACCATTTATTACGGCCATCTGGTGTCAGCCATCGGCAAAACATTCAATGAAGTTGTCAAGATGGGGAGCATGGTATAAGAAAGGTTGAAATCCAACAAGATTATGAGTTATTCCGCGATAAAGGCGACTACCCAAGCTATTCAGAGCGGCACATGAGGCACGCTTGGGAAGAAAAGAAGAGAAAAGTCGCGGCAGTTGAAGCCAACAATTGGTCCAGGTCAAGAGGTCCTTCCCCTAGCCATCAATCTAGACCTTATCAGCCAAATTACCCACACACTCCAAATACTCTCCACATCCATACTACCGCCATAAGAACTACATTTCTTCATTCATCAAGCCCAAACATATAACCAGCCTCTAGCTCACCCACAATGGCGAGCACCAGCTCCACAAGACACATATCCACCACCACAAAATGCATATCCACTGCCGATGGCTTACATGAATCCTTCAGGGCCAGGTTTTCAGGGAAATCAGGCATTCAAAAGCGAAAGGGTGTAGAGACCAAGAACATTAACTGAGTTAGGGGAAACCTATACTATTTTGTTTCACAAATTAAAGCAGTTAGGTTTATTGAGCCCTAGCAAACCTAGATTGCCAAATCCTCCTCCCAAAAACGTAGACCACTTAGTAAATTGTGAGTACTGTTCAAGGGCTCCCGGGCATGATAAGGAGAGGTGTTGGAGATTGAAACATGATATGAAAGATCTTATTGACACTAACAATATTGAGGTTCAAACACCGGAGGTACCCAATATCAATCAGAATCCACTGCCGACTCACCATGAGGCCCATATGATTGAGTTGATGCACAAAGAAGGGGAGCAGAAGAAACCATCACTGACCGTAATGATGATTCGGTCCAGTGAATTCGTTTCAAAAGAGAGGGTAACCAATGGGAAGACAATGGTCCAAGTCAAGCTGGGTGTGTTAGTTAAGAAGGAAGCATCAAACATTAGTGCAGTGAAACCAGAACAAAAGAAGGGGTAATACGAGGGGTTGTAAGCAAACCTGTTCTGGTTGTAAAAGGGGCTCTCATAGAGCCTGTCATCATAAAGATGGTAACTCAATTACCATTAATCAATACCAAAGTTATCCCTTGGAGTGATGAACAAGTGGTGGTTTTGTATAAAGGAAAGGAGGTCAGAGAAGGAACGTGTGAAACCCAAGGACTGACTCGTTCAGGAAGATGTTTTGTTCGCGTAGAGTTAAGAAAATCCAATCCAGCAGCGGCATAGAAACCTGTAACTACAGAATAAGCAGATGAGTTCCTGAAGTGAATGAAGATGCATGACTACTCTATAGTAGAGCAGTTGAGGAAAATGCCGGCCCAAATCTCATTGCTTTCATTGTTAATCCACTCAGATAAACATCGCCAAGCATTGATGAAGATATTAAATGAGGCTCATATCCCCGACAAAATCACTGTGAATCATCTTGAGAAGATTGCAAACAAAATTTTTGAAGTTAACAGGGTAACATTCTCCGATGAAAAGCTGCTGTTAGAAGGAATTGAACATAAAAGGGAACTTTACCTCACAGTGAAGTGCGAAGATTCCGTGGTAACTCGAGTATTAATTGATAATGGGTCTAGTGCAAACATTTTCCCTCTGTCCACTTTAGAGAAGTTGAAGGTTGACAATGAGAGAATCCATAAAAATAGCATCTGTGTACGGGGGATTTGATGGCGGAGGAAAAGATACAGTGGGAGATATCATGCTGGAATTAACAATAGAACCGGCAGAATTCACAATGCAGTTCCAAGTCCTTGATGTAGCAGTGTCTTACAATCGTTTATTGGGTCGACCATGGATCCACGCCGCAAAAGTCGTGCCATCAATGTTACATCAAATAATCAAGTTTGAATGGGATCGACAGGAGATCACGATCCATGGAGGATAATTCTTGCAATGCCATTACACCCTTCGAGGAAGTGGAAGATGATAAAGGCCCATGGGTATATCAAATTGTGGATACGGTGCCAATTATTAAAATCCTGGAAGGGGAATATGTTCCTAAGCTAGAGGTAGCCACTGCATCAATCGTGGTGGCATCTGAGAAATGGATTCTTGCCCGTAAAGGGCTTGGGTGTTTCTCCCCATGGCATTATACAGCCAGTGTCTTCCCCTGGTAGTGTCGATATTTTTCGGGATATGCTTCAAACACACTGTTGCTGACATAAGGAGAGCCAGAAAGATAAAAAAGAAAGTCTAGGTTCTTCCCAAGCCAATCCCGCATCTCTCTAGATAATTTGTCAAAGCAAATACCAGAAAGTTGTTGGATCCAATTATTCGCAGACCATTGATTGGGTCGAATGGAGATCTGGATGAAGGTTTTGAAAGGATGTTTGCCGATGTCAATGTGATATAAGCGGCAGAAGGTTCCAGTAGGGCAGATGTGCAGTTCGCGGAGCCTAGGGCCAGTATCAACAATTGGATGGCTACTCCTCTTCCTACTTAGAGGGAGTCTTGGTAGTAGGCTTTGGATTTTCTTTCTTCGTTTTCTAGATTATCCTAGAGTTGTAATCCAATTCCTATTTTACTTTGCTTTAGCAAAAGTGTGAAACTCTATTATCCCGTATTTAATAAAGAGTGAAAGTTTCCTTTCTTATATTTTGTTTTAATACTGTTTTCTTCTTTTTCTTTCTGAACAGTTCTCTTTTTACTGGTTCTAATAACATGGCATGCATAACGAATCTTCAACCTAGTCTAGAAGATCAATCTGATTCCGAATTAATTATGCAAGAAATCGATTATGTTGATGAATCAGAATACGATAAAGATGAGGACTTTGAAGAGATAAGTAAAAAAATTAAGCAGTTCAAGGATAAACCCAAGCCCAATTTTAACGACACTAAAGCCGTCAATTTAGGGGATGCCGACAATATTAGAGAAACTAAGACAAGCATCCACATTGAATCAAATATAATGGATGAGGTAATTAAAACACTCATAGAATTCAAAGAGGTTTTGCATGGTCGTATGACAACATGGCAGGTTTAAGTACCAGTTTAGTGGTTCACAAATTGCCCACTGACCCGGCATGTCCTCCCGTCAACTAGAAATTGAGAAAATTCAAAACAGACATGAGTGTGAAAATTAAATAAGAAATAACCAAACAGCTGCAAGCAAAGTTTATTCGCGTCACTAGATATCCAGATTGGTTGGCTAATATGGTGCCAGTACCAAAGAAATATGGGAAGATTCGGGTATGTGTCAACTACCGCAATCTTAACAGGGAAAGCCCAAAATATAACTTTCCATTACCCAATATCCATATTTTGATCGACAATTGTGCTGGGCGTGAGATCGGGTCTTTTGTGGAATGCTATGCTGGGTATCATCAGATCTTGATAGATGAAGAAGATGTAGAAAAGACAGCTTTCATCATACCATGTGGAACTTATTGCTATTGGGTAATGCCGTTTGATTTGAAGAACGGTGGGGCAACATACATGAGAGCAATGACTACTGTGTTTCATGACATGATACACAAAGAAATTGAGGTGTATGTAGATGATGTGATCATAAAATCTAAGC
Organism: Nicotiana noctiflora; assembly: GCA_032618575.1. Taxonomy (NCBI): domain Eukaryota; kingdom Viridiplantae; phylum Streptophyta; class Magnoliopsida; order Solanales; family Solanaceae; genus Nicotiana; species Nicotiana noctiflora. The sequence goes on from JASVEL010003876.1 coordinate 90,285, forward strand.
ATCAAGAGGACCACGTAGCAGACCTAAGGAAGTTTTTAAAGACTTCGGAGGTATGACATCATGCTCAACCCTGCCAAATGTGCATTTGGTGTTCCATCGGGAAAAATGTTAGGATTCATCGTCAGTCAGCGAGGCATTAAGTTGGACCCTTCAAAGATCAAATCCATCCAAGAATTTCCAGCACCGAAGAATAAGACCGAAGTAATGAGTCTTCTGGGAAGATTGAACTACATCACCCAATTCATTGTTCAGCTCACATCGACGTGTGAACCTATTTTCAGGCTGTTGAAGAAGGATGCTATAGTCAAATGTAGTGAAGAATGACAAGAGGCATTTGACAAGATAAAGGAGTATTTGTCTAACCCACCTGTATTAGTTCCACCTAAACTCGGGAGACCTGTGATTCTTTATCTAACAGTCTTGGATAACTTATTTGGCTGTGTATTGGGGCAACATGACATCACTGGCAGGAAGGAACATGCCATCTATTATCTCAGCAAAAAGTTCACGGTTTTCGAAGTTAAGTACACTCACCTTGAGAGGACGTGTTGTTCCCTAACTTGGGTAGCTCAAAAGCTGAAGCATTATCTTTCGTCCTACACTACTTATCTCATTTCGCTTGGATCCGTTGAAGTATATTTTCTAGAAAACTATGCCCACAGTGAGGTTAGCAAAATGGCAAATATTACTTATGGAATTTGACATCATCTATGTGATGAGGACAACTATGAAAGTCCAAGCGTTAGCCGATCAATTAGCTGAGAATCCTGTTGATGATGAATACGAACCTTTAAGGATGTATTTTCCCGACGAAGAAGTGTTGCATATTGATGAGTTGGAACTGACCGAGGAACCTAGATGGAAACATTTCTTTGACGGAGCTGCGAATGCAAAAGGAGTTGGAATAGGATCAGTACTTATTTCTGAAACAGGACATCAATATCCTATTACGGTTCAACTATGCTTCTATTGTACCAACAATATGGCTAAGTATGAATCATGCATTTTGGGGTTACGGTTAGCTGTGGACATGGATGTCCAGGATGTCTTGGTCTTGGAAACTCAGAGCTTTTGGTACATCAGGTTCAAGGTGAATGGGAAACAAGGGATTTGAAGCTTATACCGTATCGTCAATGATTGCATGATCTGATTAAGAGATTCCGATCAGTGGAGTTCAGACATATCCCAAGATGGGTATATACCCAGAGTAGGCAACTGGAGATCAAAAGAGAGCCATTCGACGATTGGCTAATGGATTTTTCCTTAGTGGATGAGTGCTGTACAAAAGAACGCCAGATTTAGGTTTACTGAGATGTTTAGATGCTGGTCAAGCCACGACAGTAATGACAGATATACATGCTGGAGTATGTGGACCTCATATAAGTGGATACATATTGGCTAAGAAGATCCTTCGAGCGGGATATTATTGGGTCACTATGAAACGTGACTTCATCAGTTTCATGCGAAAATGCCATCAGTGTCAAATACACGGAGATCTGATTCATTCGCCGCCGACAGAATTGCATACAATGTCAGCGCCATGGCCCTTTTATTGCCTGGGGTATGGATCTCATTGGATCCATCGTGCCGGCAGCTTCCAACGGTCACAGGTTCATTCTAGTAACCATTGACTATTTTACCAAATGGGTTGAAGCAAAAACTTTCAAGTTGGTGACCAAGAAGGCAGTAGTGGATTTTGTGCATTCCTATATCATCTGTAGATTTAGGATCCTAAAAGTGATCATCACGGACAACGGTGCCAATATTAATAGTAGTTTGATGAAAGAAGTATGTCAATAGTTTAAGATTACACACCGTAACTGCACACCTTGTCGTCCCAAGGCTTATAGAGAAGTTGAGGCAACCAACAAAAATATAAAGAAGATATTGAGCAAGATGGCAGAAGGATCCAAACAATGGCATGAAAAGCTACCATTTGCATTGTTGGGTTATTGCACTACTGTCCGAACTTCAGTAGGTGCAACTCCTTATTTTTTGGCATACGGAACTGAAGCAGTACTACTAGTAGAAGTTGAAATTCCATCCCTCCGAATTGTCGTTGAAGCTGAAATTGACGATGATGAGTGGGTCAAGGCCCGACTGGAGCAGTTGAGCTTAATTGATGAGAAGAGATTGGCAGCAATATGTCATGGCCAATTATATCAAAAGAGAATGGCAAGAGTGATTCACGACCAAGCAACTGGCGTAGTCAATATAACTTGGTCTAATAAGTCCAAGATCGATCCCACAGAGAAATAACCTATCAATTGCAACTATCACAACCCCAAAAGTACTTCCGAATCAAGTTCCCAAACTTTGAATATATCTTTGTGTGATTTTCAAATATCTACTTTGCAATAATTAAAAATGCTTAAAAGAAAGAATTTAATGTTGAGTAAAATAATATGGAGAAAGACTAAGGTATTGATTTCCCTATTGATGGAATCCCTTATCGTTATGCTCATACAAATTGTTAATATATTCTATCAATCATGAACGCTATGTGTATCGTAACCCTCTCCCAAGCAATTACAATAATTTACTAGTGCACTCTCCCGAGCTACCCTAGCTAGCTTTAATTTGAATAGTTCACTTAAGATTGCACCCAAGACTTCGTTATTCCTAACCCCGTCTTTACGCCTAAAGTTATAGATTCCTCCAATAACCTAGGTGTGGTGTTGTTCAACAATATACCTAAATATGCACTCTTTTCCAAGTTATGCACACTAAATAGGTACCGCTAATTGGGAGCTCTACCAATTAACTACAATAAGAACGAAGTTGAACAAATTGAAATCTAGCTAACAATTTGTAATCACATAAACGATAAGTTCATCACTCAATAGGTTCCACCAAAACCTTAGAAAAGGATTTAGCTACTCATGCTCAAAGAAACAAGAATAATAATTGAATTCATAAAGAAATACTTGATATAAAATAAAATAATGAGTTGAGAGGATTCTCTCTTACTAATTATCTTGCAAAAGTAGTGAAAAATAGACAACATGCCTCTATGGGGCAAACTAGGAGTTTATATAGAGGTTTTAGGGCTTAAAAAACTAAATTCGAATCCAATTAGGAGAACTGGGCGCCGGCTTCCGCGGTTCATTCGCGGCCGCGAGCCAACCGCGAACAGTCAAACTTCAGAATGCCTCTTTTTTCGCGGTTCATCCGCGACCGCGAATGAACCGCGGATGAACATTGCTGCATATTTTTGACTTCTTCTTCCAACTCTTTTCACCTTAGATCTTCTCTTGGCCTTTTCATCAACATATGACTTCAAAATACTCTTCTTAGCATCCATTGCATCACATGTACCTATAACACACAAACAAACACTAATCAAAGCATTTTGTCCTCATAAACAATATAAATACCATAACAAAGTGTGATTATTTAGGGCATAATTATAGTCAAATTCACCTATTATCAATACCCCACACTTAAACCTTTGCTCGTCCTCGAGCAATCTTAATCAGCCAATTTTATTTATGTCTCCCCCAAATTATGTCACAAAAGCTATTTTTCATGATTAACCTAAGATATGCACAATCCTTACCTAACCGTAAACTCTCATGCCAACACATTATTGCTTACTCTAATTATTACCAAAAACTTGCAAATTTACCTTCTTCCTCTTGAGTTACACACCCTCACATAGTTTATTGAGAGAAGTTCCCACACATAAACAATTCAGAACATGGAACTTATAAATATCGGAAAAATTCACTCACTCTCAACAAAGAACATTCATATGCATACGGACACACCATAGGCTTGCCCCTAGTGTAATACTCCACTAATCGAGTTATTCAATCATAGATCAAGAGGTCTTTAAGGGTTGTAATGTTGGCTACGGGATGGGTAGGATACTTTTGGTTATAGTGACTAACCTCCCTAAGCACTTTTCTTTTCCTTTTTACAACTTCCCTTTTCGTTTTCTTCCTTATGTCTCCCCTAAACATTCCTTCACATTTATTTACTTTGAATCCCCACTTTTCTTTTGTTGGTGTAACTAACCTTTCGAATTTTCATATATACATTGATATAGCTCTTTTTCTCAAAATATCTTCTTTTTTTTCTCATTGTTTTGCAACACATTTACATTATTTTGGCCAGTTCACTATTTTCGACCATTCATTCTTGATTTTCCCTTTTTCAATTTCCCTTCACCCCACACCTAGACTTTTTCATATTCAATTCAATATAAGTGCTTCTAGGAGTTAAAGTAGAACAATATAATAATTTGATGAACATTCATGGGTTATCAAAGAATAGGCTTTAAGCTCAAAGGGGTTAACTAAGATATTATGTACGGGTGAATTCATGTCTATTGGTTTATGGGGTTACACAAAGAAATGCCTCTATCCTTTTTACAACCAAACAACTTCTATTTTACTTTGCAAACACACATGGCAAGTTCTAGGCATCATGTAAAGCATACAATGTAAGTAAAACCTCACACACACATAGCATGCAACTCATTTGGAATCCGGTTTATCTACAAAGTCCTATCAATGTTCAAGCAAGTTGTATTGTGCAATTTAAGGCATATTTAGAATCTACAGTCAAGCTTAGATAATACATTCTCAAGTTCAATTAAGCTTTTCTAATGTGCATACTTGGGGTTACATGTTACCCTTTGTCCTCTAATCCTAAAAAAAGAAAAATCTACCTAACCCGGTTCAATAAAAATCCTTGGAAAAGAACCGTGGTCAAAAGAAAAACCAAGGGGAGATGATACACTACCTAGAAAAAGAAAATAAAAGAAAGAAATAATTCCTATGTGGACTACTTCCCTCAAGAGTACTTGTCCTAAATAGTCCGTCATAAGGAAGAGTCCTCTACTCATATTTTTGTATTTTTTCAAATTTTCTAATTTTTTTGTGTTTTTATTCCGACTTAGACCCTTAAGAAACCCGTCGCCAAGTGTCCATCTCGGGCCAAGCCAGCTAATATAATTTATAGCTACATCTACTATATACAATATACAATACAAGATAAGTCTCCCACCCCACACTTAAAATCATGCCATGTCCTCATGGCATAATAATACATGTATAGCACAGAAGGGTGAGAAAACTTACCTAGGATCTACCCCGTGTCTAGCCACTTTATCACTTTCTTTTTCACCCTATCCTTCATATTCGGATTCAGCCTTCGTTTGCGTTTAATGGAAGGGTTGTGCTCCTCTTCCAGGAGAATTTTATGCATGCAATATGCGGGGCTGATCCCCTTTATGTCTGCCATGGTCCACCCAATGGAAGTCTTGCATTCTTTTAGTACCTGTATAAGCTTTTGAGCCTGCACATCTAACAAACTAGATGAGATAATAACAGGTAAAGTGGAGTTAGGACCTAGAAATTCATACCTGAGATGAGATGGTAGTGGTTTAAGCTCAAGCTTTGGTGTCTCTTCTATGGATGGTTTTGCAGGAGGGGTCTCTCTTTTCTCTAAGTGTAGAGGCTCGAACTCAAGCTCTCTCTGCCAAAATCCCTTGCCTTCGAGAGACAGTACCCATTCAGCTAAACTTTCACCATTTACCTCTTCCATGTTCATCAAGCATGCTTGGAGTGGATCTTCAATGGTCAACTCTGCATCATCTGTCTCCACTATCACATCAACCGCATCAATAAGAGAGCAGTTCACGAACTCACTAGGGCGCCTCATGGATTTTTGCACATTGAAGATGATCTCCTTATCATTCAACCTCATCTTGAGTTCCCCAGTTTCACAATCAATTATAGCTCTCCCGGTGGCTAGGAATGGTCTTCCTAGGATTATGGGAATTTTTTCATCGACCTTGCAATCAAGAATAACATAATTGGCGGGAAACACGAACTTCCCAACCTGGATAAGCACATCATCTATAATACCAAATGGACGCTTAACCGTCCTGTCAGCAAGCTGTAAGAACATGGAGGTAGGCTTGGCTCTCCCAATGCCTAGCCTCTTATAAATCACCAAGGTCATGAGATTAATGCTTGCCCCCAAATCACACAATGACTTTGTAAAGGCATAATTTCCTATAGTGCATGGAATGGTGAAGCTACCTGGATCAGGTAGCTTCTCAGCAATGGGTCTGGAGACCACTGCAATACAAGTCTGGGTAAGGGTCATGGTGGCCAAGTCTTGGAAATCAAATTTCCTCGACATCAAGTCTTTCATCATCTTAGCATACCCAGGCATTTCTTTTAAAGCTTCAATTAAGGGAATATTTACCTGGATTTACTTGAGCATATCAAAGAACGTTTTGTATTGCTCTTCCTTTTGGTGCTTGGCCAACCTTTGGGGGAATGGTGGTGGAGGCCTCTTCTTCCCAATGACTTGGGACTTTTCTTTCTCTATCCCTTTTTTTTCAACCTGTTGCTCTACCTGTTCAGCTACTTTTTCCGTTCCCTGCTGCATCTCTTTATTTTCAGCAACTGGCTGGACTGTAATTTCTGTCAACCCGGTGGACTCATCCAGTTCAATGGGAAATGGAGTGAGTGTCTCAGCCTGTGTGTCGATTTTCTCACTTTCTTTCTAAGCATCAAGATCTCCACCACTTCTCAGAGTCACTGCCATCATCTGCTTTGGGGCTTGGTCTTTTGAGTTTGTTTGTGTGTCTGCAGGCAATGTCCCTTGAGGATGATTGTTGAGAGACATAGCAATCTGGCCCACCTATACTTCAATATTTTTGATGGCTGCATCATGGGCATCTATCCTCTCATTCGTTTTGGCATTCGACCCGATTACCTGTTGCATCATAGCTTTCAATTCTGTGAACCCATCGTCATGTCTACCCCCATGTTGTGGTAGAGGTGGATGATATCCTTGCTGCTGATTGCCGAAATTCTGAGGTTTAGGATATGGAGCCATGTGGTGTGGTGGCCTCATACCTGCTGCATTATATTGTTGTTGTGGAGTCCTGTATTGCTGTGGACCCTGCTGACCCCAACTCGGATTACCCTGTTGCTGCCCTCCATAATTAGCCACATAATTCATGTTTTCATGCTGGTGATGATGTTCTTGGTCTGCAGCCCATGGATTACCTATGCGTTGGCTAATGCAAGATGTGCATAAACCACCATTGGTAGTGTCTACAATGTGAACCTGCTGCTTGACCCCAGATTCTTCCACCTTCTTTGTTAGGATGCTCATTTGTGTCAATAGAGTTGCCATGTTCTCCTCCATAGTGCTGGATGGATTCAAAGGTACAGAGTGTACCACTGGAGTGATAGGAGCATTCCTGGTCGTCCACCCGGAGTTTTGAGCCATCTTGTCAAGCAAATTTTGGCCTTCTCTCCAAGTCTTGCTTAGAAAAGCCCCACCTGCTGAAGCATCTACAATATTCGTCATACTATCTGAAAGCCCCATGTAGAACCTTTGACCCAACATCTGCTCAGGAATCCCATGGTGAGGACACATAACCAACATACTTTTGAACCTGCCCCAAGTTTCATGTAATGTCTCCATTGGTTTCTGCTTAAAGCTCACAATCTCATCAATTTGCTGAGCTGTCTCGTTAGGTGGATGAAACTTGTTGTGGAATTGCTTGACCAACTCATCCCAAGTTGCAATAGAGTTTTTGGGGAGTGAGTTTAGCCATACCGGCGCAGCCCCTGTAACTGAGAACAGAAATAGCAATAGTTTGATGGCTTCCGGTGTCACATTCGGTTGCCTCTGTGTCTTGCATATTGAGAGAAAGTTCTTCAGGTGCTATTGTGGATCTTCAACCTAAGTCCCAGAGAATAATCCCTTGTTTTGCAACAAGTTTAGCATGGTGTTAGTAATCTGGAAAGACTGAGCAATAAATCGCTGGCACAATAATGGCTGTTGGTTGTGCCCAGTCATATAGTGCACCTTCCTGCGCCTCTTGCATATTTAACCCATCTTGCTGGTTTGGTTTGTTTACGTCACCCATGTCGAAGTCTAGTTTGATTGGTTGTTGAGATTGCTGAATTTTCTTGATAGCCCTGTTACGTGCCCAGAAAGTTTGCTTCGGGTCTGAGAGTCCTTCAATTAGTTCTCCAGTCCTTGCAGATTTTCTAGGCATGCACCCGAGTACCCAAATCAACAACCGTCAAAATATTCAATGTAAAGTGTAGAAAGAACCTGAATACACAAGAATCTTGAAGTTCTGTCAATGGCAATTGATAATTCCGTTAATTCCCCGGCAACGGCGCCAAAATTGATTCACGTCCAAGCAACGGTCGTAGTCAATATAACTTGGTCTAATAAGTCCAAGATCGATCCCACAGAGAATTAACCTATCAATAGCAACTATCACAACCCCAAAAGTACTTTCGAATCAAGTTCCCAAACTTTGAATATATCTTTGTATGATTTTCGAATATCTACTTTGCAATAATTAAGAATGCTTGAAAGAATGAATTGAATGTAGAGTAAAAAGAATATTATGAGAAGGACTAAGGTATTGATTTCCCCTATTGATGGAATCCCTTATCGTTATGCTCATACAAATTGTTAATATATTCTATCAATCATGAACGTTATGTGTATCGTAACCCTCTCCCGAGCAATTACAATAATTTACTAGTGTACTCTCCCGAGCTACCCTAGCTAGCTTTAATTTGAATAGTTCACTTAAGATTGCACCCAAGACTTCGTTATTCCTAACCCCGTCTTTATGCCTAAAGTTATAGATTCCTCCAATAACCTAGGTGTGGTGTTGTTCAACAATATACCTAAATATGCACTCTTTTCCAAGTTATGCACACTAAATAGGCACAGATAATTGGGACGTCTACCAATTAACTACAACAAGAACGAAGTTGAACAAATAGAAATCTAGTTCACAATTTGTAATCACATAAACGATAAGTTCATCACTCAATAGGTTTCATCAAAACCTTAGAAAAGGATTTAGCTACTCATGCTTAAAGAAATAAGAATAATAATTGAAATCATAAAGAAATACTTGATATAAAATAAAAGAATGAGTTGAGAGGATTCTCTCTTACTAATTATCTTGCAAAAGTAGTGAAAAATAGACAACATGCCTCTATGGGGAAAACTAGGAGTTTATATAGAGGTTTTAGCGCTTAAAAAACTAAATTCGAATCCAATTAGGAGAACTGGGCGCCTGCTTGCATCCATTGCATCACATGCACCTATAACACACAAACAAACACTAATTAAAGCATTTTGTCCTCATAAACAACATAAATACCATAACAAAGTGTGATTATTTAGGGCATAATTATAGTCAAATTCACCTATTATCAAAGAGCATATAATGAAAAAGTGCGTCCTTGGAAGTTTGAAGTGGGACAGCAGGTGCTGAAGCGAATCTTGCCACATCAGGCCGAAACAAAGAGCAAGCTCGCCCCGAACTGGCAAGGGCCGTATATTGTAACTAGAATGTTATCCAACGGTGCTTTATGTCTAACAGATGTCGAAGGAAGATGAATCGACATGGATATCATTTCTGATGTGGTCAAGAGATATTACGTGTAATTTCTTTGATTATAACTTTAGATCATTTGATTGTTTGTACTTGGTGTTTATCGGATAATGAAATGACAGAGGCAATTCTTTCTTCTATCCGAACACTTTTAACCTTTGATTTCCCCCTTTTGAATCTTGCTTATACTTTCATATCCCTCTCTTGGAATCATTAATGAAAACGAAAAATGGAAAAAATGATTGAAAAAAATAAAAATAATAATAATAATAATAATAATAATAATAATAATAATAATAACAAAAACAAAAAAAGGTCACAAGAAAAATAAAATAATTAAGTGAACTACGTCCGACCTGATTCCTCAAAGAGGATACGTAGGTACCTCACGGCTCGGTCATAATGCAATAAAAGTCAATCCTTTCTCAAGTAAGAAAATTGGGGCAGAAGTTATATTTTTTAAAATTTTAAGAAGAGTTTTGATTCCAAGAATTGTAATAGTTTACCCGTCAAAGTTATTTTGAATTTTTTTATCCTTTTCTTTTAAGCCCCACAAAAAACCCATATTGATGTCCAAAAAAGACCTCCCGATCACTATCCGAGAGGTGCCAAGGCAGGCAAATGAAAGCCGAATAACACGTTGGTCCCCGATTGAATAAGGATCATGAGCTGAAAGAATTGATAATCATAAGAATTCCCAGCAGAGAGAATCTTATCGACAACACTCCAATCCCCATATGAGAAGATAAAATGAGAGAGTCTTATTGGTGAAAATCTTAAAGCTGTTGGGGCATTGGTCAACCCAAATGACATGACCAAAAACTCATAATGCCCATACCGAGTGCAGAATGCTGTCTTAGAGACATCAAACGTCCTAATCCTTAATTGATGGTAGCCAGATCTCAAATCTATCTTTAAAAACACCTTTGCTCCCTGAAGCTGGTCGAACAAATCACCAATCCTCAGCAGTGGATACTTGCTCTTTATTGTCACTTTATTCAATTACCGGTAATCAATGCACATCCTCATCTAACCATCCTTTTCTTCACAAATTACACCGGCGCACCCCAAGGAGAAACACTGGTCTAACGAAACCCTTTTCCAGCAAATACTGTAATTGATCCTTTAACTCTTTCAACTCTTGCAGGGACATGCAGTACGATGGGATAGAAATGGGCTGAGTTCCTAGAGCCAGATCAATACAAAAATCAATATCCCTGTCGGGCGGCATACCTGGCAGGTCTGAAGGAAGACCTCGGGGAACTCCCGAACAATAGGAACAGAATCAATAGAAGGGACCTCTGCGCTAGAATCGCGAACATACGTCAGGTAAGCTAAACACCCATTCTCGACCATGCGTCGAGCCTTTACAGATAATAACACTACGAAGTGGTATGCCCTAGAATCCCTCTCCACTCCAAACGGGGCAAATCTGGCAAAGCCAAGGTCACGGTCTTGGCGTGACAATCCAAGATAGCATGATACGGGGAAAACCAATCCATCCCTAATAAAACACAAAAATCCACTATGTCTACGAGCAATAAATCAAAACGGGTCTCAAGACCCTCAAACACTACGACACAGGAACGATGAACTCGTTCGACCACTATAGAATCACCCACTGGTGTATATACATAAACATGAATACCCAAAGCATCACTATACATAACCAAGTAGGGTGCAAAATAGGGAGACACATATGAATACGTGGACCTAGGGTCAAATAGCACGGAAGCATCCATATCACAAACCAGAATAGTACCTGTAATGATTGCATCTGAAGACTCATCCTCTAGTGTGGCTGGAAGAGCATAATACCGGGGCTTAGCCCCACCTCCCTAAACCATATCTCTGGGATGATCGACTGCTAGCTAGCCTCAACCTCTAGCTGTCCGAGCTCTACCTCTATGATCTCTACCTCCACCACTATGGCCTATATCCCGCCTCTAGCAGGCTGAATGGCCGGTGGATCACCTGATGCTTGTATTATTGGACGAGGACCCTGCTGCTGTGACTAAGTACCCCTCAATGTTGGGCAAGCCCTCCTGATGTGACCATACTCACCACACTTATAGCACACACCTGAATGATGCAGCTGAGAAGATTGCGACTGAACCTGTCGACCTGAATGTCCACCCCAAAAATTCTAAACTGGTGAGGCACTAATAGGTGCTGATGGAGAACTATGAAACTGCTGGTCAGAAAAATGCTACTGAGAACCAAAACCCTCTGAAGAACCATGAGAGACCTGGAGAGCCGACTAGAAGGGCCTCGGAGGATGGCCTCTATCATAAGAATCTCTACCTCCAGATGAGGTACCATTGAACCTACCTACATGACGGGGCCTCTTATCTGACCCATGACCACCTCCCCATGCAAAAGACATCTCAACTCTACGGGCCGTATTGGTCGCCTCCTGAAAAAAATTTCACTCCCAGCTCCCAAAGCCATCTGGAGCCAAATCGGCTGAATCAATCCATCAATAAACCTCCACACCCTCTCTCTCTCTCTCTCTCTCTCTCTCTCTCTCTCTCTCTCTCTTCGGTGGGGAGTATAACAATAGCATGGCATGTTAGATCAATAAACCGAGTCTCATACTGAGTGACTATCATAGATCCCTGCTGGAGCCGATCAAACTACCTGCAAAGATCTTCTCATTGAGTAACTGGGATAAACTTCTCCAAAAACAACTCTACAAATTGGTCCCAAGTTAATAATGGTGACCCTACTGATCAGGATAAACAATAGTCCCTCCACCAAGTTTTGGTGGATCCTGCTAGTGGAAAGGTGGTGAAGTCGACCCCATGGTCTCCACAATACCCATAGTCCGAAGGAACTCATGCAGTTAAATAAGAAATCATGTGGATCCTCTAAAGAAGTACCATTGAATGTGGTGGTGAAGAGCTTGGAGAACCTATTAAACCTTCACAACGCATCTGAGGATATAGTCGTTCCATCTCCAGCCTAGGTCACAATACCCGACTGAACCGCCACAGCTGGTTGAACTATTGGAACCTGAGCCTGGGGAGCTGCTTGTTCCAGAGTACGTGTAGCAGGAGTCTGAACTCCTCCTCCAACCTGAGAAGTGGCTGGTGCTAATGGAAGCAAACCCGCTCTAGTGACACTATGCACAAAGCCTACCAATTTGACCAAAGCATCCTGAAGAACTAGGGTGGTTATGAACCACTCTGGGACCTAAGCTAGGCCCACAGAAGTTGCTGGGGCTGGAACCTCCTCATCATAATCAATATGAGGCTCCCCCTCTAGGACTGTTGCTCGGGGCTGAGCTCTGCCCTTGCCTCGGCCTCTAGAATGGCCTCGACCTCGACCTCGCTCTCTACCCCTTGTAAGATTTGCTACTGGGGGCTCGGGCTGCTGCGCGGTAGTAGAGGAAGCATGTGTTCTCGCCATCTGCAAAAGAACATAGCAGAAATACAATCAATATTTGAGAAATAGAATCGCACGTCTAGAAAGAACAAAAGTGAAATTTTCCTAACTCCGTAGCTTCTGAGGATAAATACAGACGTCTCCGTACCGATCCCTTAGACTCTACTAAGTTTGTCCGTGAGTCGTAAGACCTATGTAACCTAGTACTCTGATACTAAATTCTCACGACCCGGATTTACCCTCGGGAGTCGTGATGGCGCCTACTAATAGGAGCTAGGCAAGCCAATTTAATTTACCTTTTTGCAATAGTTATAAACCATTTAATAAAATCACATATAATGACATAAAGCAAAAGTCTCAACATATATAATAAACTGAAAGAAATGCGGAAGTCTAACAGAATCCTCTACCCAAGAACTGGAGTCACAAACTCACGAACATCTATAGAATAGTACACTAAAAGTCTGAATAAAACACAATACTATTGTTCCAGTACAAAGGATAACAACTAAATAATGGAAGAGACTCCGGGCCATGCGGACGTAAGCAAAGCTACCTCGAAATCTCTGGACTAAAGTCAACTCCCGGATCCTCTACAACTGTCTAAAAGTTGTTGCTCCAATTATGTGATTTGTGCAAAAGATGCACAGACTATAGCATCAGAACAACCGACCCCATGTGCTGGTAATTGCCTAGTCTAACCTCATTGAAGTAGTGACAAGGCTAGACTAGACTACCAGATAAACCTATGCAGTTATGAAATATATTGCGGTAAATAAATAGGAAATAAGCTATTTATAAAAGGAGTGGAAAACATGTTGTGGGGAGGCAACAGTTAATTCAAGAAGTCTAAACTTAAGGATAGAATATTCAATAGAAGCTTAAATTCAGAATAAACACACTTAAGCTATAATCTGTTGTGGCGCGCAACCCGATCCGATCACATAACAATACGGTAGCGGAGTTTAACCCGATCCTCAATTATCACTATTGCGGCGTGCAACCTGATCCATAAATATACAGTATTGTTGCAGCGTGCAACTGGATCCATAAATATATAATAGTATTGCTGCGTGCAACCCGATCCACGATTATCACTATTGTGGCATGCAACCCGATCCATATATAAATAACAAGACATCACCCAATCAACAATCGCAAGTAAGGGGTAAGAGGGGTAACAACTAGTGACCGCATTCCCGACAAGGGAATATAACAACATAACTAAATCCCGACAAGGGAGATAAATCAAAAACTATTTCTCTTTCTTACACTTCTCACTTACAATTCACTTTAACATTCGAGCCATCACTCAAAATAGTCATTTCATATCATATAATTTCTCAACCCGTAACACAACTCGAGCCATTGCTCCACGGAGTTTAGTAATCGTAGTCTCTGTCTCATGCTTTTTACCGTATATAGAAATCACCAAATAAGCGTGGAAGAAACATAACAATTCAGGATAATCTTGATATAAGGACACACGGTCATGCTAGACACCAGTGTATAGATACTAGTCACTATGTCTATACACCGTACTCGACAAATAGCAATTAGCAAATAAGACGCTACTCTTATTCCCTCAAGCCAAAGTTAGACCAAACACTTACCTCGAATGCTCCACACTCAAATTAAGCCTCTAGTATAGATTTACCCCTCGAATTCACCACCAAACTGCTCTAATCTAGTCACAAATTATTTGAATGTATCAACAAATTCTAATTGAATCAATTTGAATGCATGAAAATGAAATTTAAAGTTTTACTCCAAAATTCCCAAAACGCCCCCGGGTCCACGTGGTAAAAAAACCGAGGTTCGAGCCAAAAACCAGTTACTCATTCCCCCATGAGTTCATATCTATGATTTGTTTTGAAATCGAACCTCAAATTGAGGTCCAACTCCCAATTTGAAGAAACCCTATGTTCTACCCAAAATCCCCATTTTCACCCATGAAAATTGTTGATTTTAAGAGGAAAACGTGATAAAATATAAATTATTGAAGGGATTATTTAAAAATTGACTTACAAATGATTTGGGAAAGAAAATTTTCATGGAAAATCGCCTATGGAATGTTTAAGTTGAAAGAATGAAGAAATAAGGTAAAAATTCGTCTAAGTATGAAAAAATACAGGCATTAGATATGGAAATGCGAACTGGGTTTGTAATTTCCAACCCAGCAGGCTTGGGAATTGCGAAAGAACTGTTCCCATTTGCGAACTCCCCCATTTTCCGCAGGTCTCACATTTGCGACCTCCGGCATCGCTTTTGCGGACAGGAACACTATGCATTTGCGAAGGAAAATCTCGCAATTGCGAGACTGTCAAACCTGGGCCATCTTCGCTTTTGCGATATGCCTTTTGCATTTGCGAATACTGCTTTTGCAAACCAGGATTCGTAAATGCAAAGCTTGTAGGTCTGAATTACATCAGCTGGCTTTCCAAAGGTTCAAATTCACTCGCGGCCTACCCAAAACTCTCCCGAGCCCCCGGGGCTCCAAACCAAAATACACACAACCTCAAAAATATCTTAGAGACTTACTCGGGCGATCAAATTGTCAAAATAACATTAGTTACATCAAATTAAGCCTCAAAATCCATAATTCCTTCAAAAAATTTCATATAACATAATTTTTCATTTCAAGTCCGAAACACGTCAAATGACATCCGTTTTCAAAAAAACTTTACAAAAATTGCTTAAATCACATAAAAGACTTGTTTCGGGTGTCGAAACCAAAATATGAGTCCGATACCATAGTCTTCTGATCAAATTTCCTTTTCATTTTCCTAATTTGACACAAAAATTTATTTTTCGGGCTCGGGACATCGGATTTTGATTCCGAGCATACTCTCGAGTCCCATATTTTTCTGCGGACCCTTCGGGACCATCAAATCACGGGTCTGGATCCGTTTACCCAAAATATTGACCAAAATCAACTTTAATCATATTAATATCAAAATTCATCAAATTTTACCAGAATTCATATTTTATCTTTCCGACTACGCGCCCGGACTGCGCATGCAAATCGATGCGACTATTTTTAAGGCCTCGGAAGAGCAGAATAAAAGAGAAAACAAGTGATGACCTTTTCGCTCGTCACAATATGTCGACAAAAATGTACTCAATTTGATAAATGGTGCTAATTAGATAAAATAGCAACTCGTGTTCATATATTTTCCCCCTGCATTTGGAAGTTGAATCCCACGTAAAACAACAATATATCAATATTCCATAAAATTGATAAATAACCCAGTTCTAAAAGAAACCTCTAGCAATTTTGAAGCACATGATAAATTAATCATTACACCTTTGTGAAACTTTAAAACATATTCTAGCTATTAAATATTATAAGAGGTAATAATACCATGATAACTAAGGAAAGAATACTTCATCTGAAATGAAATACTCAAGCAAAAGAATAAGATTCAAATAAAACTAAAGAACACAAGTGAATGTGGAGATGATCTACACCAAGTCACCATGAGCAGGAAATAGTTCTATGTCAGGATCCAAAAATCTCTCTGAAGGAGTCGTGATGGTGTCTAGTCTCTAAAATAGGTAAGTCAATCATTAATTGAGATAACATTTACATTTGCTAATTTTAATTTAAATAACTCTTACCAAATTACAATTACCAAAACTGACAGTACAAGTCACAAGCCTTTCTAAGAGTAGTTATACAAAATAAATACATCACTACCCCGAAATAAAAGGAACAAATGGAAATAAGCACAAATGAAGGTGACTTTAAGGCCTGCGAACGTCGTACCGAATTTACCTTGAGTCTCCATCGCGACGACCCGCACAACTACTACCAATCAAATACCTAGATCTATATACAAAAATACATAAAAGTGTAATATGAGCACACCACACCGGTGTTCAGTAAGTATCAAGACTAACCTCGCTAGGATAATGAAGAGGAACAGTCCAGACACCTATTGATCAAATAAATTTATAGGATTTGATAATAACTATCAACCTAGAAATAACATAGTAATATCAACAGCAAGGAAACAACAAACTACAATTAGTAGAAATAATAAAGAGAAATACGGGTGGAAACGAAGATAACTAAATAAATTAATACCAACATAGCTAGAATACATACAAGTAAAATGTACTCAAACAAGGAAGACGATATTAGCTCAATAAATCGTATCATTTCCAACTCGGCGTCTTATATCAAAACCTCAATTATAAAACTTTTAGCACACCTAGCACCTTGTGTCCACATATTTTTATCTCAGTTTACACAACAACGTTCTTATGTTACTCAGTTCGTAGGGTCCATAGCAAATGCAATTAAAATATTGAAGGAGTCTGATTTACATAAGATAAGTGGAGTACAACTTCTAAATCAATTAGGAACACAACAAGAAAATATGAAGTTATTTTTAGAAATTATTTAAATAAAAAAAGTACCATTTTCAATTAAAGTACAACATCGAATGAAATAATTCTGTTAATCCGGGAGAAGGTGTTTGGCATTCCCGAGTTCCGTGGTTCTAGCACGGTCGCTCAATTATCATATTTGGCTTATTTTATCTGATTTTTTGTAACATGCTTTAACTTATGTGAAAATTTTAATTTTTAGCCGCTTTTAATGTTGTTATTCATTATTTTAATAAAAGAATTGCAACATCATGAAAATGCATCCCAAACCACGTCACAATCAATGTACCCATGAATATCGACACATTTCACTTTGTTGAGATTTGGATTTGGGTCACATAAATGTGCACCCAAACATAAGAATATAATATTATTAAAAGCACGCCTAAAGAGTCTAACGTGTTACTATTTTGAGAATGCCGTGAAATTTGCTAAGACGGTATGTCCTAAAACCTAAGTAATCATTACCATCTATCGAGGGCCCCACAATTTGCAATTTATTTTGGCGAGACACGTCTCGAATTATATTATTTAAAGGCCAATCCTAAAGCAAACTAAGATTTTCTAGTTCTTTTATCTCTAAAAGGGTCTAATTAATTTACATTTATAAATTCGAGCCTCAAATTCAAATCTGAATTCAAACAAAATGGAGAACCATCTTTATTTGAATCTGCCACCTAACTCAAAATCCAAATTTTATATTCGCAAATTAATACCCGAAGGCTAATTAAAACAAAATACTATGACATTAATTTTATTGAACCATTCTAACAACGGTAGAAATAAAGTTATGAGTCATCAATTCTAATAATTAATACAAACTTAGAACTTCACTTTATAACCATAGAGGTAGTAGCATGATACTTGCCCATAAGTGCGGAACAAGAAAATGCGCTCGTCACTGACACTAATGGCGCAACACAAGGCAAAATCTTGGGAAAAATCCATATTTGAAAAGAGGAGAGTATCTTCTAATTTCTTTCAAAACCACCATTTCGCACAACAATAAATCCAAATTATCTAATTCATTTATGTGAGAAGATTGATATTATTATTATTAAGAAAAGAAAAACTAGTACCAAGAAAATATTGCCAAACTAGATGCCCAAACTTGTCGATACTGCCAATTGACATTTCAAATTGAATCCTTTAACACTAATAGACAAACCCAATTCACACTATCCCATTTTACTTATTATTTAACTACAAATTATTTGAAGATAACTTTGTAGATCCAACCGATTAACTGTTAATAAACCTGAACCAAACAGATTGCCCTTTTTATGACATAGAATTGTAGCTAAACTATTTCTTTTAGTGCATCTTATAGGCAATCAAGCATATTAACTTTCAGACCCCCAAAAAGGAACAAAAACAAACTCAGACTCTAGTGCACAGCAGACGATAGAGCTTCCTTAAAACATTCAAGGACATAACAAACATAAGTAAAAAATAGTATAGATTCTGCCACTACACAAGAAGCTACAATTTAGCTTTCTACTTCCATCACTTCTACAACCTCTAAACTTAATTACCAAAAAATCACAGCTTTAAACTTAAACCATCAACTAAAACACCTAAGGAAACAGATTTAAGCAGTCCAAAAAAATAGTCCACTTGACTACATTCTAATCATAATTACTCTATGAATCTAAATGTATTTAACTAATACTACACCAAGACTCAAACAAGGATGATTGCCAGGAAAAATGAATGGGGAATTGTATTGCATTTCCACTTCAGATTACATCATGTTAAACTTGAGAGTATGTACCTGGAAAAATCAGAACAGAAATGAGAGGAGGGATCAACAGAGCAACAGCCAATAACAACTCCAGCAAACAACCATGGCCCAACAGCAGTGAATCGAATCAAGTTTGAAACCCAGGATAGTTTAAAAACAAACCAAACAGCCTTAAAAAGCAAACAGGATTTAATTCTAGCACAAGACTGGAAATATAGTGAGGAGGATCAATGGAACAGTATAGCTTCTTCTTGCTATATTTTTTTTCTAAGTTATGTCAAAACTCTCTCCTTAAACTCCCAATTTCTATCTCTTAAGTCTCTTTCTCCTCCTGAAACTTTCACTGTCTTTTAGAATTCCTTATGCTTAAAATCCCCCCTCTGTGAGTTTTTGTGTGTCTGTTTTTCCTAAAACTCTCTCTGTATTCTTAGTTTCAGAATTGTATCTCAACCTCTCTATTCCCACCCATGTGTACCCCTTTTAACCTTTTAATCACACACCCATGTTCTCTATGATATTCCAGCCCCCTTTTTATCATTACAAACATTTTATCATGTTTCCCAACCCCACTAAGTATTAAACAATACATTAGTTTAAGGTTATCTAAGCACTTAGTGGACAGGCACTCAAATTTAAACCATTCTGCCAATTTTCAATTAACAAACTATCCCCTGAGTTGCCTAGAATCACTGTCCTAACCTAAATCCATCATCATTCTGAAACTACAACCAATTCCCTACTCCAAGTCAGTCAGAAATTCTTGCTAGGGGCTCAGATCACATTGAGTATCATTAACAGGGATCAAAAATTCAGAATTCAATGCAAATCTTTATTAGCTTAAACATAAACGAATGAGCAAGGAATCAATTAATGTAATGAATAGCCAGGATCAACTGAAACCATATGTATCAAGGATTAACGGAATCGAAAACTGAACCAAAATAATATACAAACTGAGACATAAGTCTGTACAAATTTGAAAACAACAGGCTTCAAATTTCAACCTCACAAAGACTAACAGGAATTTTCTTCAAACCAACAATATCAGACAACTCAAAACAACATGAATGTGACTGGTTTCGCTCTTGTATCAAACTAATTAAACTAACAGAATCAGAAGATAACTTAACACTATATCATACAAAACCGAGTAAATCCCACACGGAATAATAAAAAAATGAAACGATAGGCGAGGAGAATACACTGAAAACTAACAAGATAATACAAAGAGAAAGGGAAATTGAACAATACCTGAAAATCAAACAGACCCAAAAATAAAACTCTTGTCGCTTCGCTTTGGATTGAGGTGGACCTTAGTCGCATGTTTTCAGTAAAGAAAACACATGACTAAAGTCCATTTTAGTCCAAAGATCCCCGCAGCTTGTTGGATTTTAAGGTCAGGGCTCATATTTTTCTGTGATTCAACATTCGAGAAGCTTGGCCGTGATTCGAGGGAAACTAATCCAGAAATTGTAGAGAGGGGATTATGATGGTTATGTGGTGTTGTTTTGGTGGTGTTTGGGATGGTTGCCGTCGGAATTTCAGGTGGGGTGAAGGGCGGCGGCTACTAGGGCGTCTCTTCAGAGACGAAAGAGAGGGGGGGTGGGAAATGAAATGGATTATACGGGTTTGGGGGGGGTGTTAAATTATTAAAATGCATGGATTAATCTTGACCGTTGGATCACAAAAATCCAACGGTCTAGATCAGTTAATGGGAGAGGAAACGGTTTGGGCTGGGTAAGGGACGGGTTTGGTCCGGTTTGAACAGGTTTTGGGGTGGGTTTTTGGGCGAAAATGTTTTGGGCTTGAATTGTTGGTTTATTTCTTTGGCCCAGTTCGATTTTGCTCTTCATTTCTAATTCTTTTCTCCAATTTCTTTCTTTCTTTTATTTATACTCCTAAATTAATTTCTAAACCAAAATGAAATCCCAATTTAACTCACGAATGACAATTATCACATATAATAACAAATTAGTAGAAATCACATAATTGGGACTTAATAAATAATAAAAATGCAAAAGAAATACATACCTTTTGATTTATTTTCATTTTCGTAGAATAAGTGATTTATTAATTAACTCAAAATTTTAAAAATAAATTCTAAATGCTTTTACAATATATTTTTTGTATTTTTATTAATTTAATCAAATAAACACGCACACACAAACGCAAACAATAAGAAACAAAATAATACGAAATCCACGCTAAATGCAAACGACACAAGAATTTTCTGGGAGTAATTCTCACGTAGGGCAAAAATCACGTGCTCACAGCTGCCCCTCTTTGCACGGAAACATGAAGAGTTTTCGTGCAAAGATAAGTGAGCGGATACGAGCGATTTTTGCCCGTTTGAGCACTCCGTATGAAGCATTTTTTGGAAAAGTTTGACCGAACCTTTGCTTCAAAAGGTCTCCTACATATCCCTGGCTAAAAGGGAATCATGTCAATGTAGTTCGGGAAGTTTTGGTAGCTGGGACTACCATGACTGCTGTGATCTTGTTGTTACTGTTGTTGCTGCTGATGCCACTGCTTAACTGATCTCCTTATTACACCGTGCTAAAAGGAAAATAAGAAGCTAGACTAAGTTACAGTATTGCAAATTCTTATCTATCTTTTCAACTTGATCTTGTCATGTTCCTTGCCATCCTGCTGGCTCTGATGTTTCTTCACATGCTTCTTCTCTTCTGACAATTGTTATTTCGGCCAATCTTGATTGCCGAACTCCGACCATTGGTCCTTTCCTTGTGATCTTCGAACTATTCTCCTTCGAAGTCTGAATCTATCTTTCTGATCCTTGTTGCCTTCCTTCCGATTATGAACTTGGATTCATGCTGGGGACTTCCGTTACACTCTGTCACTTTTCGATTCTTCACTATCCTTATCAAATCTTAGAAATTGAGACGCTGTTTTGCTTTTCTGGCGGGCTTCTGACTTTATCGACAAACTCTAATCATAAATCGCCATTCCATTCTTCAGGCGGGCTCCCTGACTTCCATAACAACTTTCGAAAATAAATCGCCACTCCATTCTTCAGGCGGGCTCCCTGACTTCAACTACAACTTCAAAAATAAATTGCCACTCCATTCTTCAGGCGGGCTCCCTGACTTCAACTACAACTTCAAAACTAAATCGCCACTCCATTCTTCAGGCGGGCTCCCCGACTTCCATTACAACTCAAAACTAAATCGCCACTCCATTCTTCAGGTGGGCTCCCTGACTTCAACTACAACTTCAAAACTAAATCGCCACTCCATTCTTCAGGCGGGCTCCCTGACTTCAACTACAACTTCAAAACTAAATCGCCACTCCATTATTCAGGCGGGCTCCCTGACTTCAATTACAACTTCAAAAACTAAATCGCCACTCCATTCTTCAGGCGGGCTCCCTGACTTCAACAATAACTTTAAAATAAATCGCCACTCCATTCTTCAGGCAGGCTCCCTGACTTCAACTATGACTTTAAAATAAATCGCCACTCCATTCTTCAGGCGTACTCCCTGACTTCAACTACAACTTTAAAATAAATCGCCACTCCATTCTTCAGGCGGGCTCCCCGACTTCAACTACAACTTCAAAACTAAATCTCCACTCCATTCTTCAGGCGGGCACCCTGACTTCAACTACAACTCATTAACTCCATCCCATCATTTCTTCTGAATTACCTTGTTTCGGAATTGCTTTCCTCCTAGGTCGCCATTCAATTCTTCAGGCGGGCTCCCTGACTTCAATTACAACTTCAAAACTAAATCGCCACTCCATTCTTCAGGCGGGCTCCCTGACTTCAACTCAAAAACTTCGAACTCCATCCCATCCATATCGCCTTCCTTTGCTTCCTGTACCATTTTCTTCTTCCTGCATCGTCTCTTGGGCCACTTTTCTTCTAAATTACCTTGTTTTGGAATTGCTTTCCTCCTGGGTCGTGTTATTTTTCCCTTTGACTGCTGGGGATATCTTTGGAACTGTTTACTTACCTGCTGAAAATAATGCTACTGGGGGAGTATTCTTTATTTCCTCTTTTTCTACTTCTTTCAACCTTTATTCTCTCCCGGGCTCGCTGGGGATTGAAATTTCATTAAATGAGGATTACCCTGGTGGGGAATCCCTTTTCCTTTTCCTCTTTCCAAACCTCCTTCGGGACTCGCGCTCTGCTTCCTCGAAAAATTTATGGGATATAATGCTGTTGGGGAAATCTTGAAAATCAGTGTTTCATTTCTCCAAGAACTGCTGGGGATGATACTAGGCTCAAAGATCACTTCCTCTTGTTGTCTGGCCTCTTTCAAAACTATTCTGCTCGAAACTGGTATTTCCCAAAATCTTGTGTTGCTTTCTATCCTTATCCACTGGGTATTTGCTTTCAAGAAAATTTTCGCAATGGGAGAAAATTTTCTGCCCCAGTTTGATAAACTTCTAGGTGGCATGCTTTTCCGCCGACGAACCCTCTTTTCCTGTTTTAAATCAAAGAAAAATTGCTTTTCCGCCGACGAACCATCTTTTCCTGTTTTAAATCAAAGAAAATTGTTAGTTTCAAAATGCAGTGAGAGGTCGTGCTGCTCTTGCTGGTGGATGGTGCTCTTTCCAACAGGATCTCTTATCTCTTCTTTTTATTCCAAACTTCAGTGTGGTCTGACCCTCTTAGTGAGTGATCTGTTGTGAGAAACTATCTTCCGGATGTGTAATATGTGTCCATCCTACTCCGTAATTCCTGTGAACCTTCCAATCAACCTGTCGTTCCAATCTTAATATCGGAACGACTTTTGTCTTATTGCCTTGTTCCACGCCTATTCATCTTCATTGTACCGCTTTGGGAAACTTGGTAGTAAGCTTTGAAAAAAGAAATTTTTAAAAGGAGAGAAAAATGATAGATAAAAAATGAAATAAAGAATGCCGACCGCGAATGACAAAAGAAAGGGAAAACTTTTCTGAACTCAAAACTGGGAAAAACTTATCTGAATGTATAACTGATCCAATGGTTATGCCGTGCCTTTGAGATTAATCTACCCAGTCTATTTATGTCAATCGCTTTCTGACGGCTGCGTTTTGCTAGAAGTACACGAATGTCCCAACCTTGTCTCATGCAGACATCTTGTAACTATCTCGCCTTGTCACCTCATAGTGCCCTTCAAAGGGTTTTCACTAATGAGATTCTCTCATTTCTCTCGACCTCCCGTCGCCTTAGGGTGCCTGTAAAGGTTTTCACCGTAAGACTCTCTCATTTTATTTCTCTTAGCTTTCTTCGCCTTAAGGTGCCCGCGAGGGTTTTCACCGTTAAGACTCTCTCGTTTCGCTTTCTTTCCAGGCTGGGGTATTATCCACGAAATTCCCTATAAAGGGCTATCCATTTTTAGCTTGTGAATCCCGGACTCAGTCGAGGATCGGAGTGTCCTTCTTGGCTTTCATTTGCATTACTTGGCATTTCTCAAATACTGATCGAGAGGTCTTTTTTGGTCATTAATGCGGTTTTCGTGTATGAGGCTAGAGAAAAGGGATTTAACCTCAACGGGTAGCTCATTACAACTTTCGGAATCCACACTATCTTTTCAAACGAAACATGACTTCTGCCCCAGTTTTGTTGCTTGGGGAATCTTTGATTTTTATTTTATTATGACCGAGACGTGTGGCGCCTACGTATCCTTCTTGAGGAATCAGGTCAAACGTAGTTCACTTTTTCTTGTGTCTTTTCTTTGTTTCTTTTCCTATTTTGTTACGCATCTTCCTTGATGATTCCGAAAGAGGGTATATGAAAGAATAATTAAGGCTCAAAGGGGAAAACAAGGGTTAAAGTGTTTGGGTAGTAGAAAAATTGCCTCTGTCATTTCATTCTCTGAAAAATGCCAAATACACACAGATGAAACCAAACGTTGACAAATGCATTAAAGAATTACACATAATATCTCTTGACTGCATCAGAATTGATAGCCATATCGGTGCATCTTCCCTCAACATCGGTTAGACATAGAGCGCCGTTGGATAATACTCTAGTCACCACAAATGGTCCCTGCCAATTTGGAGCGAACTTGCCTTTCGCTTCGGCCTGATGTGGTAGGACTCTCTTCAGCACATGTTGTCCCACTTCAAATTTCCTGGGACGTACCTTCTTGTTATATGCTCTTGCCATTCTCTTTTGATACAATTGGCCATGACATACTGCTGTCAATCTCTTTTCATCGATCAAGCTCAATTGCTCCAATCGGGTTTTGACCCACTCATCGTCATCAATCTCAGCTTCAGCGACAATTCGGAGGGATGGGATTTCAACTTCTGCTGGTATTACTGCTTCGGTCCCGTACACCAACAAGTAAGGAGTTGCACCTACCGAAGTCCGGACGGTAGTGCGATAACCTAACAGTGCGAATGGTAACTTCTCATGCCATTGCCTAGACCCTTCTACCATCTTCCTCAATATCTTCTTTATATTCTTGTTTGCTGCCTCAACCGCACCATTTGCTTTGGGACGATATGGTGTGGAATTTTGGTGTGTAATCTTGAACTGCTGACATACCTCTTTCATCAATCCGCTGTTAAGATTGGCACCGTTATCTGTGATGATTATCTTTGGAATTCCAAACATGCAGATGATGTGGGAATGTACGAAGTCCACCACCGCCTTCTTGGTTACTGATTTGAAGGTTTTGGCCTCCACCCACTTGGTAAAGTAGTCGATCGTTACCAGAATGAACCTATGACCATTGGAAGCTGCAGGTTCTATAGGTCCAATAACATCCATACCCCATGCGACAAACGGCCATGGTGCTGACATTGTATGCAATTCGGTCGGTGGAGAATGAATCAAATCTCCGTGTATCTGACACTGATGGCATCTTCGCACGAAACTTATACAATCACGCTCCATAGTGAGCCAGTAATATCCTGCTCGAAGAATCTTCTTTGCCAATACATATCCACTCATGTGTGG
The DNA here is from genome assembly GCA_032618575.1 of Nicotiana noctiflora. Taxonomy (NCBI): domain Eukaryota; kingdom Viridiplantae; phylum Streptophyta; class Magnoliopsida; order Solanales; family Solanaceae; genus Nicotiana; species Nicotiana noctiflora. The sequence continues at coordinate 116,133 of JASVEL010003876.1, forward strand.
TCCACAAACTCCGGAGTGTATATCTGTCATCACTGTTGTGGCTTGACTTGCATCTATACATCTCAACAATCCCAAATCTGGGGTTCTTTTGTACAACACCCCCCCCACTAAGAAAAGATCCGTTCGCCAATCGCCGAATAGCTCTCTTTTGATCTCCAGTTGCTTGCTCTGGGTATATTCCTAACCTGAGGTATTCCTTGACATCATGAAACCATGGCTCACCATCCATCTCTTCCTCTATCATATTGCAATAAGCATGTTGATTCCGGATCTGAATATGTAACGGATCAACATGAATCTTGTTCGGGTGATGTAACATTGATGCCAACGTAGCCAAAGCATCGGCAACCTCATTATGCATCCTTGGGATATGCCTGAATTCTACTGATCGGAAACGCTTGGTCAGATCATGCAAACATTGATGATACGGGATAAGCTTCAAATCTCTGGTTTCCCATTCTCCCTGAATCTGATGTACCAGAAGGTCCGAGTCCCCCAAGACCAAGACGTCCCGTACATCCATGTCTACCGCTAATCGTAACCCTAAGATGCATGCCTCATACTCAGCCATATTGTTGGTACAATGAAAACGCAGTTGAGCAGTAATAGGATAATGATGTCCCGTTTCAGAGATAAGCACAGCCCCTATTCCGACTCCTTTTGCGTTCGCTGCTCCGTCGAAGAAAAGCTTCCACCCTGGATCCTCGGTTAACTCCAACCCATCAATTTGCAATACTTCTTCGTCTGGAAAATACGTCCTCAAAGGTTCGTATCCGTCATCAACAGGATTCTCAGCTAAGTGATCGGCTAGGGCTTGAGCTTTCATAGCCGTCCTTGTCACGTATACGATGTCGAGCTCGGTAAGTAATATTTGCCATTTTGCTAACCTCCCCGTAGGCATAGGCTTCTGGAAAATATACTTCAACGGATCCAAACGCGAAATGAGGTAAGTGGTGTAAGAAGACAAATAATGTTTCAGCTTTTGGGCTACCCCAGTCAAAGCACAACATGTCTTTTCCAAATAAGTGTACTTAACCTCGTGGACCGTGAATTTCTTACCGAGGTAGTAAATGGCCCGTTCCTTTCTGCCAGTAAGATCGTGCTGCCCCAGCACGTAGCCGAACGAATTCTCCAAAACCGTTAGATAAATAATCAGGGGTCTACCCGGTTCAGGCGGAACTAGTACGGGTGGGTTTGACAGATACCCTTTGATTTGGTCAAATGCTTCCTGACATTCCGTCGTCCATTCTATCGCAGCGTCTTTCTTCAACAGACGGAATATGGGTTCACAGGTTGCTGTAAGCTGAGCAATAAACCTACTGATGTAATTTAACCTTCCCAACAAACTCATTACCTCTGTTTTATTCTTTGGCGGGGGTAACTCCTGGATGGACTTGATTTTGGATGGGTCCAACTCAATGCCCCGTCGGCTGATGATGAATCCTAGCAACTTTCCTGACGGAACTCCGAATGCACATTTGGCTGGATTAAGCTTGATATCATATCTTCGAAGTCTTTGGAAAAACTTCCCGAGATCGGCAATGTGGTCTTCTTGACGTCTAGATTTTATGATCACATCATCCACGTACACTTCAATTTCTTTGTGTATCATGTCATGGAATACCGCAGTCATCGCCCTCATGTATGTTGCCCCTGCGTTCTTCAGACCGAATGGCATTACCCAGTAGCAATAAGTTCCCCATGGTGTGATAAAAACCGTCTTTTCTGCGTCCTCTTCATCCATCAAGATCTGATGATATTCCGCGTAGCAGTCCACAAAGGATCCGATTTCACGTCCGGCGCAATTATCAATCAGGATATGGATATTAGGAAGTGGGAAATTATCCTTAGGGCTCGCCTTGTTGAGATTGCGGTAGTCCACGCATACTCTGATCTTTCCGTCTTTCTTTGGCACCGGTACTACGTTAGCCAACCATTCAGGGTATCGAGTGACACGAATGACTTTCGCCTGCAACTGCTTGGTCACTTCCTCCTTGATCTTTACACTCATCTCCGTCTTAAATTTCCGCAGTTTTTGTTTGACGGGCGGGCATGCCGGGTCAGTAGGTAATTTGTGAACCACTAGGTCAGTGCTGAGTCCTGGCATGTCGTCGTACGACCATGCGAAAATGTCTTTAAACTCCACGAGTGTTTTGATCAATTCTTCTCTCAGGTTGGGTTCAATATGGACACTTATTCTGGTTTCTTTGACGTCATCTGTGTCCCCCAGATTAACAGCCTCAGTATCATTTAAATTTGGTTTGGGTTTTTCCTCGAAGTGACTTAATTCTTCACCGATTTCTTCTACGGCTTCATCATCGCCGTATTCCGATTCACTCTCGTCACTTCTTATTTCATGTGTTATTATTTCCAAACCCGATTGACTTTCTAGACTGGGTTGATTAATCTTTAAGCACGCCATATCATTAAGATCAGTTGAAAGAAAGCTGCTCAGAAAAGTAAAAAGAAGGAAAATAAACAAAATTAGAAACGAAGGGAACAAAATTTCATTAATGGGAACAGTACAAGGAAAAACAAGCTTGCAAACTCAAATCAAAATGAACTAAAACAAACGGATTTTACTTCGGGGACAACCCTAACACAAAATTTCGAAAGAAAACAATCCAAAACAAACTACCAAAACTCCTTCCGGACAGGGAGATGAGTAGCCTTCCAATTATTCAACTTTGCTTTTGATCCCACAAACTGTATCTCGGCATGGCTGGATCCTTCGCCATCCTCTAGCATGCATACATCTGCGAATAGGTCCTCGAACTTTCTTAAGAACTCTTCGTCTGGCCTAACCATAGGACTGGGAACCTTTGTCGTCGGATGTCCTCTTACTCCGGACCTGACAAAAGATCGGGAAAGGCGCGGAACAGGCTTCGGGAGCACCCATGTCTTCTGCTTATTCCTCTTGGCTCGCTGGATGTCCTCTGATGTTGGCTTGAATCCCAAGCCGAAGGTTCCCATATTTTCGACCACATATACCGGTTGTATGATTCCTTGCAGAGATGCACCTAAACCTTTGCCGGGTATGAAACCGTTTCTCAATATTTCATGAGCCACCATGACGTCTGCAGTAATTATTCTGTCATTGGGAATGCATTCCCCTTCTGGAACTCGGTTGGCGGATACCACATCGCAGATCTGGTATACCCATGGCCCAACATCTTCTTCTCTCAACGAAGGGGACGATGGTGCCTGGTTGTAGATCATTCTCTCCATGGACTACGATCTCCCGTTGGTCCCACTCAAACTTGACTAGTTGGTGTAGGCTGGATGGAACCGCTTTTGCGGCATGGATCCACGGTCGCCCTATCAGAAGGTTATATGACACTACCATGTCCAGCACCTGGAATTCCATGGTGAACTCCACTGGTCCGATTGTTAAGATTAACACTATGTCCCCGACCGACGCCTTACCTCCTCCATCAAACCCTCGGACACATATGTCGTTCTTGCGTACCCTGCCGATATCCACTTTCAACTTGTTTAGAGTAGAGAGAGGACAAATGTTCGCACTGGACCCATTGTCGACTAGGACTTTGGTAACCACCGACTCCTCACACTTTACCGTAAGATATAAAGCCTTGTTGTGCTCGGTGCCTTCCTCAGGCAACTCATCATCGGTGAAGGTGATCCGGTTTGCTTCGAAGATCCTATTGGTGATCTTTTCCAAATGACTCACAGAGATTTTATCAAGCACATGGGCCTCATTCAAAACTTTCATCAAAGCTTGTCGATGTTCTTCAGAATGTATCAGCAAGGACAGCAATGAGATTTGCGCAGGAGTCTTCTTCAGCTGTTCTAGGACATAATAATCATGCATCTTCATCTTTTTCAGGAATTCCTCTGCCTCTTCGTCAGTTACCGGCTTTTTTAGTGTTGCCGGAGTAGTCTTCCTTAATTTCGCAGGGGCAAAACATCTCCCTGAGCGGGTCAAACCTTGCGCTTCGCAAACTTCCTCTTTAACTTCTTTCCCTTTGTAAGTTGTCGTGATCCGATCATAATTCCATGGAATAGCTTTGCTATCAGCTATTGGCAACTGTATTGCTGGCTTGATGATGAAAGGATCCACTCGAACACCTGCTACAGTCAAGACGGGTTTGGTTGCTGCCCCCGGTACAACTATTTTTACTCCCTCTGGCCTCATAGGCACTTTGTTCACACTTCCCTTTTCTGCTTCCAACCCCTCTTGTACGTCCTTCTTACAGATGAGTGACTTATCAAGGCTTGGCCCCTTTTTCATTCCTACCCCACTAGACTTGATCATCATTACAATCTGAGAAATTTTCTCCTTTCCCTCTTCTATCCGTACCAACTCGATCATGTTGGTCTCATGATGAGTTGGAAGTGGATTTTGGTTGATGTTGGGCTCCGCCGGAGTCTGGACCTCAATTCGGCGAGTGTCGATGAGTTCTTGGATGGCTATTTTCAACCGCCAACACTTTTCTGTGTCGTGCCCCGGACATCCTGAGCAGTATGCACAATTTATTGAATGATCCAGATTCTTTGGAAGAGGGTTTGGTAGCTTAGCCTCGACCGGATTTAGCAACCCTACTTGCTTCAAATGGTGGAACAAACTGGTGTAAGACTCTCCCAAGGGAGTGAAGGTCTTCGTCCTTGGTGCTCTGTCATTCTTGAAGGCTTGATTCGGACGAAAGCCCGCACCCGTGGGATTTCTATAGGCTCTTGGGGGTGGGTAATTATTCTGTGGATTTGGCGCACGCCATGGTGCCTGGACGGGGGGTGGGGCATATGATTGGGCATGATGGACGGTAAAGTGAGCATCCGGTGTTGGGTAATAGTGTTGTGGATGGCTATATGGATTGTGAGAGTAATTTTGTTGGTGGGGCTGTGGCGAATTATACTGGGGTGCGGGGCCTCTGTTCTTGAACCATGCTCCGGAATCAACTGCCGCGACCTCTTCTTTCCTCTTTTTCCCAAGCACCCCTCCGGTGCCACTTTGAATAGCTTGAGTGGTGGCTTTCAACGCTGCATAACTCATGATCTTGTTAGCTTTCAAGCCTTCCTCGATCATAGCCCCCATCTTTATCACCTCAGTGAATGACTTACCCACGGACGTCACCAGATGTCCGAAATAGGTTGGCTCCAGTGTCTGTAGGAAGTAATCCACCATTTCATTCTCTCTCATCGGCGGATCTACCCTCACTGCCTGTTCCCTCCAGCGGAAACCAAATTCTCTAAAACTTTCGGCGGGTTTCTTCTCTAACTTTAGCAATGATAAGCGATCGGGGATTATTTCAAGATTATACTGAAACTGGCCGATAAATGCTTGGGCCAGGTCATCCCATGTAAACCATCTGCTAGGATCCTGCCTGGTGTACCACTCTAGTGCAGACCCCCCCAAACTCTGACCGAAGTAAGCTATCGGAATCTCATCTCGCCCTCCGGCTCCTCGCATTTTACTACAAAAACCTCGAAGATGGGCTACTGGGTCACCATGCCCCTCGTATAGGTCAAACTTGGGCGTTTTGAACCCGGTTGGCAGCTGGACATCTGGGAATGGACACAGATCTTTGTAAGCGACACTGACCTGGTTGCCCAAACCATGCATATTCCTGAAGGACTGCTCCAGGCTTTTAACTTTTCGAATAACTTCCTCATGCTCCAAACTTTGGAAGCGCTTTTCCGGTTCTGCCGGTTTATCCCAGTGAAGGGTGTGTGAATGTGGTTCAGGAGCCTTAAAGGTAGGCTCGGGATCATAACAATGATTGTCATGTATTTGGAAAAAGCGGCTCACTGGATGACTTTTGTAAAGTATCAGGTGGAGGTGCCACAAAAACAGGGGTAACCGGGCGAGGGGGATTTTGTCTGGCCGGTGAAACCGGGGAGGTATATGGGTTTTCCCCTTGATAATAAGGATAGATTGGTGCACTTGTTGAGGGGTCAATGGGCGGACGCTCTGGTGCTGGTGGAAAAGTAGGAAGGTTTGGTGATGATTGTCCCCTAGCCCAGGCTAGGTGCATCTCTGTCATTTGTTGTCTCAACCGGTCCACTTCTTCTTTCATGATTTGTATCTCTGTTTTCTCCCCATCGATACTTTTGCCGGAACTAGACATGCTTGTTGGAATTGGACCTTTTGATCTGGTATGGTAAGGGTGATCGTCCAGTATACTCTATCAAGTCAACTGCTAACTTTTCTGGAATGCAACAAACTTATTAGCTCACTGATTTTAACGGGCATGTTATCGCACGTTTGGATGCAATGCACCTAATCAATTAACCATTTCTACATGTATTCCTCGCATGCGTCATTCCATCTTTTCTTTTTCTTATCCTTAAAAACTTTATTGTTATTAACCTCCCCATTTTCTTTTCTCTTTTTAGCGGTGGTCGAATCTTATGTGGATTGCCTACGTATCACGTCCCCGCGTGAATCAGACCGAGCGTAGTTCTAATACAATAGACATAAGATATGAATGAAATGTTCATGAATTTTATTTCAACAAACTTCAAACTTGAAACACTTGCAAAAGACAACAATGGAGGAAAACTTTTTAAAAGGACAAACAAACTCTAAAATAACAGACTCTTCTAAGCATGTTCCAACGCCTCGAATCTTTGCGCCCGGGGGGCGTTGTTTGGCCTTGCTGCAGTTCTTGGTGTAAGATCTTTCTGTATACTCCCCAATTCTGCCATGACTTGGTGGACACATTCCATGATTGAAGAGAAGAGGGCAGGCCGAGGTGTTTGTTCGCAAGTCAAACACTTCATAGTGATGTAGTGCCCGATTTCATTGATCCGGGTCCTGATCATGTCTTTTTCTCTGAGCAGCTGCCCTATGTGTCGGTTCTTCGCCCCTAAGACTCGAGAGTTGCCGGAGACATGGTCCAAGAGCCTATCTATTTGTCTTTCCATCCGTGCCATCAAGTTGTGACAACGGTCTCTATCTGCTTTGGCATCTTGGACTTGCCTGAGAGTTCGTTCTCTAAGAACGGCATTTGCTTTTCTTAAATCAACGATGATTGCATCATAGTCTTTCTCTACTTGTTGTAAGCGGAGTGCTTCTTGGTGGGCTGCTCTCTTCCATTTTGTCCGGACTGCAACCAAAGCCGCTTTTGCCTTCTCCAAGTCTTCTTGGTGTTCAAAGGCTTTCCTTTCCAAATCGTTTATCAGCATCTGATCACTCCGACTTCTCCTTGACCTTTCTGCGGCCAATTGCATCTCTTGAATTTGAGTTTGGAGTGCTTCTCTTTCCTGCTCCCAACCGGCCCTTTCTCGATCAAAATTAGCCTGTTGTATATCCATGGCAGCTTCCAAAATTCCCTTGTCTTCTTTTAAAGTGTTAATGCAAGATTGGAAATCTTGTGCTGTCTCATGTTTAGCCTCCCTTACTCGGGTTTCTACCTCTTTCTCCCAATCTACGGCATGCTTCACTGACCTTTCTGACCTTTGCTCCGGCATTGATTGGTTGTGGAACCATTCAAGATATGCGAGACTCACTTCTCCCCGTTCTCGATCGGCAACCATTTCGTCGATGTCGGAGAGTCGACTACCGAACCATACCTTTTGTGCATAAGTCTCCCTCGGGGTCTCCTCCGTCACGAATTCCCATATAAACGATCGCATATCCTCAATTGGGGGCCTTTTCTGTTCTCTACCCAACTGCCGCATGACACATAGCGGGGCATATGGTTGGAAACCCCTGAAACCCATTAGTATGTAGAATGGGCGGTATGTCGACATATGCATGATTTTGGCGGAAGGGAACCAATAATAATTCCAGGTAAGTTGATCTGCCTCTTAAAGATTTGAGAAGTTCTTGCCAAGTCCTCAAATCTTCTGGAAGGTTACAACGGGCGGCTCTGTTTGTATGACAACGAATATAATTCAACCAATCCGCATTGAAGTTTATCACAATTGGGTGATGATAGAGATGTTCTACAAACCACATTTGTAATAAGATATTGCAACCTTCAAAATAATCTTGTCCTTCTTGGCACCGAGTTAAGGCCCGAAAGATGTCTCCTAGGATCATCGGAAGAACAGTGTGTTCCTCGTTACTCTGTAGATATGAGACCACCACAGCCAAACGGATTCTGATGCGTCCGCCACGTTCGGGAAAAACCATGGTTCCCAAAAAAGCGATCATAAAGGCATAAATCCTTAAGTCTCCCCAGGCGTCATAATTCAGCTGGTTGACAAATTCAGTGTTCGAGAATTTCGCGAACCCATTCTTATCACCAAATCTGTCGTAGAGATAATCTAGTGGCACCCAACCGTTCTCCAGACAACCTAGGGGAACCCGCCGGAGACATAACTTTTTCAAGAAATTATTCACACCCATCTGCCTAGGAGCCGCATGTCTCATCTTGTGCAAATCTCTTCCGAGTCCTGTGAGTCCACCCAATTCTTCCAAAGTGGGTGTCATTTCGCAATCCCGGAATCTGAACACATTGCTTGTTGAGTCCCAAAAACTCACTAAAGCTCTGATCACATTTTTGTCCGGTTTTATCATCATGATATCCGGAAGAAACTTGAGGTGCTTGTGAACTTGATTTCTTTCCCAAGCCGAAAAATTAGTCCACCATTTACAAAGCCGATCTGGGGTCTTGTCTTGGACCATGAACATGGGTGGCATTTTATCTCTTGCCCTTTTCTAGCCGATTCGCTGCGAGGAAGTCATGCTGATCCTAAAAAAAGATAAAAATGGACTTAAGATTTTTTTTTTCAAATTTGATTTTTTATTATGTATAAAAAAAACGAATCTTGTTAATACGGCCTTTCAGGCACTTGAAGAAGATTTGAAGGCTGTATAACAGGATACCAGTGTGATGTCTATATTCCGTTTTGCGAAATTAGTCCTCCGGCGCCCCTTTTGAGGCGTTTCGCTACAAAATTTCCTAACTCTCGACTAAAACCAAAAAATCACTATTCTAATAAAAAAAAATCAATATTAGTTGAGCCCGATATGGGTTGCCTACGTATCTCATGTTTGGTGAGAATCAAACTTGCGTAGTTCGAAAATAAAAGAACTAAATCATTTTAAGAAAAGGAAACAAACTATTTTTAAGCAACATTTCTAAAACAAATTATTTTCAAAGGAACTAAGAAGATTTATTTGGAATTTTTGCATTTTTCAAAATTATTTTCCGGGAAACTGAACTATTTTTTTTTTTTTTTTTTGCATTTTTCAAAATTTATTTTCAAAGAACTAACTACTTTGACTCTATACCCTGACGTTCTCCATTTCTTCCCCTCTTTTTAACAAACCGGTCGGCATGTAAGATCGGAACAAATAAATGCACACCGAAAAGATGCAACAAGTTGGTCTTTTGTTTCAGGTACACCTGTCCTAGACAGGCCCAACCCCTGTGTTGAGCCTCCTAAGTCAAATATGCACATGATGCAAATAAACGTTCCTATCGGGGATCCGGCATAAAGTTTTGTTATTCTAAGTCATCATCCTGTTGGAAAAAGTGTCTAGACTGGCTTTAACTCGAGCGGACAACTCGAGCCGAAGAGTGTCAGTGCATCGGTAGCATGGCTTTCCGGCTTAATTGACAAAACTCTCCGCCTAAACATGTGTGACTACAAAATCCTTCACCGGGTGCCAAGCACCACAAGTATCTTGAGAAAAACGGGCTATGTCCAGCAAATGGCCGGTATTATATTTCAAAAGACTCAGAAGAGAAGAAGAAAAAAAAATGGGTATCGGCACAATTTATATACAATTCACAAAATATCAAAGCGGTAAAAGCAACATTTAGCACATTAATACAAACATATAATAAAATCAGATAATAAATAAGCCAAATACAACAATTATTCAAAGCTCGAATTCTTAAACTCTGAACCAGTGGTTCCGGGTTTGTGTCCCCAGCAGAGTCGTCAGAGCTGTCACACCTCCTTTTGGCGCGCACCCGTGAGAGCGCGGAGGAGTTTTTCCAATTAAAGGACAATCGAAACGGGATTTATTTAATTAATTCATAGTCGCCACTTGAGAGATTTATGGTGTCCCAAGTCACCGATTGAATCCCGAATCGAGGAAAAGAATGACTCCGTTTAACGGTCCGCGAACCAGAAATCCGGATAAAGAATTCTGTTAACCCGGGAGAAGGTGTTAGGCATTCCCGAGTTTCGTGGTTCTAGCACTGTCGCTCAATTGTCATATTTGGCTAAATTATCTGATTTTTTGTAACATGCTTTAACTTATGTGAAAATTTTAATTTTTAGCCGCTTTTAATGTTGTTATTCATTATTTTAATAAAAGAATTGCAACATCATGAAAATGCATCCCAAACCACATCACAATCAATGTACCCGACATTTTGACTAAGTTGAGATTTGGATTTGGGTCACATAAATGTGCACCCGAGCTTAAAAATATAATATTATTAAAAGTACGCCTAAAGAGTCTAACACGTTACTATTTTGAGAATGCCGTGAAACTTACTAAGATGGCATGTCCCGAAACCTAAGTAATCATTACCATCTATCGAGGGCCCCGCAATTTGCAATTTATTTTGGCGAGACACGTCTCGAATTATATTATTTAAAGGCCAATCCTAAAGCAAACTAAGATTTTCTAGTTCTTTTATCTCTAAAAGGGTCTAATTAATTTACATTTATAAATTCGAGCCTCAAATTCAAATCTGAATTCAAACAAAATGGAGAACCATCTTTATTTGAATCTGCCACCTAACTCAAAATCCAAATTTTATATTCGCAAATTAATACCCGAAGGCTAATTAAAACAAAATACTATGACATTAATTTTATTGAACCATTCTAACAACGGTAGAAATAAAGTTATGAGTCATCAATTCTAATAATTAATACAAACTTAGAACTTCACTTTATAACCATAGAGGTAGTAGCATGATACTTGCCCATAAGTGCGGAACAAGAAAATGCGCTCGTCACTGACACTAATGGCGCAACACAAGGCAAAATCTTGGGAAAAATCCATATTTGAAAAGAGGAGAGTATCTTCTAATTTCTTTCAAAACCACCATTTCGCACAACAATAAATCCAAATTATCTAATTCATTTATGTGAGAAGATTGATATTATTATTATTAAGAAAAGAAAAACTAGTACCAAGAAAATATTGCCAAACTAGATGCCCAAACTTGTCGATACTGCCAATTGACATTTCAAATTGAATCCTTTAACACTAATAGACAAACCCAATTCACACTATCCCATTTTACTTATTATTTAACTACAAATTATTTGAAGATAACTTTGTAGATCCAACCGATTAACTGTTAATAAACCTGAACCAAACAGATTGCCCTTTTTATGACATAGAATTGTAGCTAAACTATTTCTTTTAGTGCATCTTATAGGCAATCAAGCATATTAACTTTCAGACCCCCAAAAAGGAACAAAAACAAACTCAGACTCTAGTGCACAGCAGACGATAGAGCTTCCTTAAAACATTCAAGGACATAACAAACATAAGTAAAAAATAGTATAGATTCTGCCACTACACAAGAAGCTACAATTTAGCTTTCTACTTCCATCACTTCTACAACCTCTAAACTTAATTACCAAAAAATCACAGCTTTAAACTTAAACCATCAACTAAAACACCTAAGGAAACAGATTTAAGCAGTCCAAAAAAATAGTCCACTTGACTACATTCTAATCATAATTACTCTATGAATCTAAATGTATTTAACTAATACTACACCAAGACTCAAACAAGGATGATTGCCAGGAAAAATGAATGGGGAATTGTATTGCATTTCCACTTCAGATTACATCATGTTAAACTTGAGAGTATGTACCTGGAAAAATCAGAACAGAAATGAGAGGAGGGATCAACAGAGCAACAGCCAATAACAACTCCAGCAAACGACCATGGCCCAACAGCAGTGAATCGAATCAAGTTTGAAACCCAGGATAGTTTAAAAAAAAACAAACAGCCTTAAAGCAAACAGGATTTAATTCTAGCACAAGACTGGAAATATAGTGAGGAGGATCAATGGAACAGTATAGCTTCTTCTTGCTATATTTTTTTTCTAAGTTATGTCAAAACTCTCTCCTTAAACTCCCAATTTCTATCTCTTAAGTCTCTTCCTCCTCCTGAAACTCTCACTGTTTTCTTTCTAAAACTTTTCTCTGTCTCTCTCAATCTCTACAGGCTCTTCC
>JASVEL010003877.1:0-125447 GCA_032618575.1 Nicotiana noctiflora
GAATATAATGTGTGTGTGTCTGTGTATATGTCAGTATGTTCCTAATAATTAAGGACTCTAATAGTTAAGGACTCGCATAGTGCATCCCCAATCTAGCCCTTTGGCTGGTGTGTGTGTTTTCTGTTGCCTCAAGCTTGTTCCAAACTATTTTACGCAACTCATTTTTTAAGTCGATACATGTTTTAGTGTTTTCGATTCTTATCATGGTGACTGTTCTAAGCATTAATCCGCATGCAATTGAGAATGGAGTGTCGGATTATGACGGATCTTATTAAAAAAAGATCATTATTACGAATGAGATCTATAAACATTGAAGTTTATAATTACGTATTTAATAGAGAGGTGATCCACTCCGTGCGATTGATCCGTTAGCTTGATGGTTATATATTTTGTACTATGCTAAAGAATTGAATTTATTTTATTTGGTTATGCACCAAGTTAAATATGTGAATATGTTTAATTAGCACCAAGTTAAAAGAATAAAGAGAAGGAGAAGATTTTTGAATTTTTGATATAAAATTAGGTATATACAATTTTCTTTCACTTACGAGTATCGTAGATGCTTGCGATTTTCTTTTCACTTAGCAGCGGTATCGTGGATGCTTACTGTTAAATTTATGACTTGATTTATAGATAACTGAATTGATTGATTCAAATGATAAATAAATTGAATGAAATACAAGATTTAGTTTTTAACCTGAGATAAAGTAACAAACAGTTTTGATTCCGGGAGCCAGATTTTTGAAGGCAACAAGCTAAACAGAAAATCAAGAATATTTAGTTTGGAATAATGTATAGCAATTTTGTGTCACAATGACTAATAAAGTTATTATTTATAGTTATACCTAAAAAATCAAGGTTCTATAATTAATATCGAGGACTACTCTTCATTGAATAAATATTTGTTTGCTCTCGTTAATAATATTTTGTTCGGGGTCTGTTCGGTGGTTTTCGTTTCTACTTGCTTATCTTACGTCTGTCTCTAGTTTTACCTTCTTTTTTTTAATCATTGGAGTATTTATTGTGAATTGATTTTACTCTATACTGATAGACTTCCTACTTTTTGGTGGTATATCTTTGTGTCATCGGGAAGTTGATGAAGATTAATCAGCATGAATTCCTTTAAATGGATCCCTCTTTCTTAATGACTCTTCTTAGGGAGTAGGATCTGTTGCCTCACGCACGTGTCTTCTTATTTAATTCTCCGAATTCGTGTTACTCCACGATGTGGCAATATTTTCATCGGTCCTCGAAGAAATTATGGGCATGATTTTAGTCACATATTCCTTTACTTGCATTGTACGTCTCACTCTTCTTCTTTTACACTTCACAAATATACAAATTCTCTCAACTTTTCTGCATTCAACTTTTTCCTACTTCTATCCTTTTTTTTAATCTTCTTCTTAAATGGACTCTTATTACCTAATGCTGATCGTAGCTTCTTTTTTCAAGAACTCAGGTTTTCTCTTCGGTAGGGGTTTGAAAGAGAACAAAAGAAAAGGAAATTATCGTTGATACTGACCCCATACAGTAAGCACCATCATTCTTAAAAGACTCAACACAAAAAGGAGTTCGAAGAGAAGTTTCCTTCTTCAAATTCTTGTACTTGGGTTGTTGGTATATACCATTTTTCTTTTCGCCCTTCTAGCATTCCTGTTGTAAAAAAGAATTGTGATTGCCATGATCTGAACACCATTGCTCCTGAACCGGTGGAGTGAGTAACCTATTCTAAGTAGGGCTTCATGTACGTTTATACGTACCCATTTACTTTGGGTGTGTTTTCCTTGAGCGGGGGAATTGATCCCGTAATTTTTGACTTGTGCCACAAATACTAGGTTTGCTTGGCACAGGTGGTCCATTCTGTATGGTGAATAGTGGCCTGTCTGTGGCGGCTGTACCAGGAGATGAAGGAGGTGCTCACATTGGCTCGCATGATGAATCTCTACTCCCCCAAGATTTTCCGTCGGGAGTAATAACTTTTTGCAAATATGGGCATCGTGCTTTACTCACTAGCATGGATGACGACAATAACCATGGATGGATGGAGCGGTTTGTCGTTGTTGCCATCAGTGATATCATCTCGACCACAACTCTATCTTTCTTCTAGACTCGTACACGTAAGTGAAAAGTTTTTTTTGTTGTGACAAAGGTTGTTTCATGTCGTTGTTGGTCCTTTCATGTCGTTGTCGGTCCTTCTCTGTTCATTATATCAGAAACTCTATGGACACTACCAAAGGTTGAAGGCTTGCACCAGTGGGTTAAGAATATTTTTGACATTACAACGCTTGAGACCTGCCGGTGAAAAGAACGGGCCCCCAAATATGGGTGGAAAGCCAAAAATCATGGTAAGTTGACTTGTGAAACTAATTTTGTCCTCGTCACATTTTTGTGCATAATAAAATTTGTTAACCTCTTTTTTTCAATAAATTTAGGTCTCCCATAGGGCTATGTTACCATCCCTGAGGAGGATGTTTTGGCTGATGCCCTGAAGACTGCGAGGTTCCTAAAGGAGGATTTTACTAGAACTGGCAGTCTGGCACCATCAGATCTGCTTCCGGTGCAAGCGCTTCCTCTCGAATTCCTAGGTTGGAGAACAAGCAACCAAATATGCGTCGTTCTTCCTTGGTCGAGGGAAAGAATAAAATAGTAAAGAAAGACGCGCCCGATCCTACCACAGTCACTGTCTTGATTGATGATGATGGGGAAGTTAGTGATGAAAGGGGCTTCTCTACAAAGCATACAACGACCTTCATCAGCTCAATCTGAAGAGCTTATAACCCCAACTGGCTATAATATAATATATTTACTAAACTATATTTATTATTTCTGTATTATTTTCAAAAAAGAAGAAGTGAATTCTTCTTCCAGTTTGTATTTAATATGAAATTTTAATTTTTTTTTTATTACGATTAGTACATAAGAAGTTAAATTATATCTTTAGATATTTTATTTATTTGTTGAAATTATTGTTTATGTTTTTGTCTTTAGTTTATCTTATCCTCATGATCATGTGAAATATTTGTCATTTTAGAAAGCAAAAAGACATTATTATTATTATTATTGTTGTTGTCGTTGTTGTTGTTGTTCTTAATATTGGAATTATTATCATATGAATTCCAACATTAGTACTCATAAGGGCTGCATGGAGGTAGTACCTTGTGGCTCTATTCTTGATCGAGTTCGCAACGATATCAGGAAAATGACTAACACTTCTACTGATGGTTGTAGCACTGCAGATATTTTGCGGATGACATATAAAACTGTAATGAGGCTCTTATAATAATATTTAGTTATGCGGTTCTCTTGTGGCCTTTCCCAACTGATATCTTGAGATCTCAACTCAATTTTCCATAGCAGTGCAATGCCTTTTGGCAATTCCCTTCTTCCTTTTTTTGAATGAGTAACTTCCTGTTTTTTCCCCTTCTCTTTTGATATTTTTTTTACAGGTGGATGGTGTGGGAGGTATCATAGCTGCTTATGCAAGTGCTTTGCAGAATTTTACTCTTTCTGGACCCACATTATACGGACATGTAGTTAACAAGGCTGCAGAAATTGCTGCTGAGTCCCTCAAGTACAACCAGAGGAAATACTTTGTCCTCCTCATTATAACGGTAATTAACGGATCAAGGCAGGATTATTTTTAGATGTGTAATATCAGCAAATTTATCTGGCGGGCTTAATCTTTTAATATTTGTAGGATGGTGTCCTTACTGATATGCAAGAAACAAAAGATGCTCTAGTCAGGGCATCTGACCTGCCACTTTCAATTCTTATTGTTGGAGTTGGAAGTGCAGATTTTACACAGATGGAGGTATATTCTCATCACAGCACTCGAACCTCTAAACGGAGCACATGATATCTACCTCTTATCTACACAAAAATAGTAGTTACATCATTAACTAATCATATTTATTATTTCCTTTCAGATCCTTGATGCTGACAATGGACATCGATTAGAGAGTTCCACTGGAAGGGTAGCTACGCGAGACATTGTTCAATTTGTTCCAATGCGAGAAGTACATAAGTTGAATTCCCTCATAACACAGCATTGTCCTTAATGTTGCTTTTTGAGGCAAAGTTAGTCTGCATGCTAATGACATTATACAAGTAGTTGGGAATTGACTTCTGATGTGTAGAAATATCAAAGGTTTGTCGTATAAGTTGATGCTTTGGTTTTACAGATTTTCAAATCATCGATTGGATGTGTTTCCATTATCTTACTATTGCATGCAAAGAATTCTCCTTTGCGGACTTGTTGATAGTTTATTTGCTGCAATAACATTTGCGTCCTTATTCATACTTTGTGCTTGTGCTGGTTCTTCTCCACTAATTTGATTTAACATATATTACATCTTCAATTGTTCTATATTTCACAAGCTTTTTGTTTCCTTGCATAATTATAATGTTAGAATCAATCAATATCCTTTTAACATTGTCGTTAAACTTGATTCTACTTTGTCATTCTGCAGGTGGACAAATTTCAGTTGTTCAAGCACTTCTAGAGGAGCTACCTGGGCAGTTTCTAACGTACATGCGTTGTAGGAATATTAGACCTAACATTGCTGCTACCCAAACATCTTCTCCAGGACATTCAATGCGGATTGAGTAAGAAGAAGGATTTCTCATAGGCCATCGAAATCAATGTATGATTCCAGAAGAAAGACACAGGTTTTTCTTTCTGCAGAACAGAACGAATTGTATATGCTTCAAAACTAGTTTTGCACATATGTAAATACATAGGTTTTGGTTAGAGCTATCCTATTTGCTTTTAATATCAAGTCTAATCAGTCATAACTAGTATATTATTGCTAATGTTTAAATGCAAAATCATTTCAGTGAGTGACTTTCCTATTTGACTGTTAAAAATTGGGGTCTAGATAAATTATGACCAGTGATAAACGGATGGACTATATGTTGACTTTTGTATAACAAATTAGCTTAGGGAAATAGCCTAAATTTGTCTCTGAACTCTTTGAGATTGTTCATCATTGCCAACTATTCAAAGCTCGCAGTAAAAAGACCTTGATGTTGCCCTAGTGTCTCACCTATACCTTTGTTGTGGTTGTCATAGAGAAGTACATGTTTAATAGAGTGCTTCAACACGAAGAGTGCTAAGTCAATTAGCATGCCTCTTGCTGATTATTTTAATTTAAGCAAATAAATGTATCATACATCAAAGGAAGAGAAAGAAAACATGTCCAAAGTTTTCTATTCCTAAGTCATTGGAAGCTTGACATATGTGAATGATGGTATATATTAATAGCCTTGATCTTGTTCATGTTGTACTGATCGCAGATTTTTCAAAAATGGGGAGGAGAATCTTGAAAAGTTGTGAAGTGGATGCTAATGTATCTGAAAGGTATTTTAGGGGAATGCATGTGTTTTAGAGGATCATATCCAATCTTGAAAAGCTATATTGGTGCTTGTTATTAGTGATTCCGATTAAATAAGTTTAAAGCAGAATAGATTACTTAATTGATTAGAATTGAAAAAATTATGTCCCTATTGTTACAAACATACGATTCATGGGGAGATAAAGAAATAGAGAGAACCAAGTCCATGTGTCTTACCCTTTCAAGGAAGGGGAAAGAGTGACATTATATATATAACA
This sequence comes from Nicotiana noctiflora, assembly GCA_032618575.1. NCBI lineage: Eukaryota > Viridiplantae > Streptophyta > Magnoliopsida > Solanales > Solanaceae > Nicotiana > Nicotiana noctiflora. The sequence goes on from JASVEL010003877.1 coordinate 5,612, forward strand.
TATTTAAATAGAAAATAAACAAATTTTCTTTTTTAAAATTTTATTTTGGGGCATATAAGGAGATGACATGGCTCGAATAATTTCTTAAAGAATTAGGATTGTAGAATGAGTATATCGTTCACTCGGACAGGTACAGTATAATAGGTTGAGCAGGAGCGCTAGTTAAACTTGAGCAGGAACCCTCGGTATAATGCAAGGAAAATCATATCAACACGTGATATATAACTAGATCTAAGGCAAAACGAAAAAATTTTCATTGCTGGTTAACAAGATTCACACAAACAAAAATCTTTCGTATATGCAAACGAAATTTATTAGACGATAAGGTTTAAATTGTGCAATGAACTTGTGGATATTAGTCCCAAATTAAAGTTAAGACATGGGTTAGGAGGGGGAGATTCACAAGATTAAATTCCAAATCTATATAGAATGCATAATTGTATTTAATAAATCACAAGCTATATTTGCATTTTGTATTGTTATACTAATGCTATTGAACTACAGGGGTATTTTACCCCTACAAATATAGGGTACCGCCCCCTCTTTTCACCACACGAACTCACAAAGACAAAAATGTTGCACCCCATATTTTTGTAGGTGAGAGTATCCATAAGTTAATTGATGTAAGTTTAGAATGAGATCGTCTTTGAGAGTACATAAGGTAAGTTAATCATGTTACCTTGGAGGTTACAAATCTTTAAGATCATGAATAACAAGTACCAAGAGGGTTGAAAGACCTAGAAGCTAAACAAACTGAAGAAAATAAGTTTCGCCGAAAGTCGACAAGTTGGAAATATTGTAACATGTACTCTTGGGATAATAATAGGTTGATTAACATGAAAAGGAGGTTATGTTATGAGTTATTTTAGTCGTATGATAGTCGTGTGCTACATTTTGAAATCAAGCGAGATGTGGAACAAAAGTTGGCAAATGTCATCAAAAGTTACATTCATAAATATGCTAAAAATTAGGTCACTGTAGTAGAGCATTTTTCCCAAAATACTGGGAATTATGGAATGACCTATATATCAAATTGAAGATCTATGAGTCTAGTTTCTAAATCATTAAACCGCTCATCTATACGACATCAGAGTAGGGAGATACTGTAGTTTCGCGAGACTGCGCAGACTGCATAGGTGATAAGTAGGTGTGTCACTAAAGCTTTTTGAGCAATACATTTCGTTTGTTAGGTATTTGGTGACGTCCAAATCGACTGCTAAAAAGCAATAGATACGGTCGCAGTAATATAATTTACGCAACTATGAATCGGGGTCAAATCTCACAGAGAACAGTGTGTAGGCGATTAGGCATGTAAGAAAATTATCGCTAGTGGTTGAAAAAGTATTTATACCTAAATGCAAAAATGTAAACTAATCTATAAAGCAAGTAAAATGATCAATGGCTACAACTATGGCTGCTTCAGGAATTACACTCAAGTGGTCATGGACTTGCTAGCGATTTTGCTTCTTTTCATACTTATAATTAATTTATTGAACTATTCGGGTGAGTTAATTGCAAATCCTTCACCCGATGCCCGAAATTCAAAACTTGTTCAATTTGATTTTATATGCAACCAAGAATTTTCTTTGTCAAGTTTAACTCAAGGTTCGTAAATAATATTTCACTGTTAGCCACGCAGTAAAATAATTAAAACCAAAATCAAATAAACAACCCATAATAATAAATTCAATATATTCAATCTAAGCTTCAAATAACAAGACCATCTATTTAATGCATAAGCACAACAAGGTATTTAATCCACACTTTAAACATGAATATTCCCATAAATAAGATTCAAGTGTTGAAAATAAATACTACACACTTAAATATTCAATACATAGCAAGGAGATGAAGAAATAAACGTAAATGGGTAAGAAAATCTTAACCACAAGCTTCAATCTTCAAGATCCAAGTGTGTGTGCAAAACCCTAGCTTCCAAAAATGTTCTCTCTAGTTCTAAGAACTGAAAATAAGCCAAAGATACTTTACAAATGAGCCTAATCGGGTATTAAATGATTTGGGGATTAAAAGTGTGAAATTCTATAATTGCCCATGCCTGAAGCACGTACTTCGCAATTGCGAACAAAAGTTTGCAATTACCAAACATGCCCAGAAAGCATGTGTTCGCAATTCCCAAATATTCTTTGCATTTGCGAAGGTTGACCTTTCCAGGTTGACTTCGCATTTGCGAAGTAAACATCGCATTTGCGAGATTTCCCATTTTACTGAATAGTTCGCATTTGCGAATATCCTTTCGCATTTGCGAAGTCTGCCCAATTCCTACTAAGTTTGCATTTGCGAACACTTCTTCGCAATTGCGAAGAAGTCCTTTTTATGCCTAACTTTGCATTTCCCATGAATTGGTAGTATTTGCAAACACTGAAGGCACTGCCTATAAATTTATCTCTTTTTGGATTCTTTTGACTTGTTTTCACTTGGTTTCTTCACCATTACTTCTAAATCACATTCAATCCTGTAGAATAAAAGTAAATAATATTAAATATATGATTTTATCACTTCAAACATAGCAAAAGTATATGTTTAAAGGCAAGATAAGTTGGTATTTTACCAACTTATCACACCCCCAAACTTGAACTATTGCTTGTCCTCAAGCAATGAAAATGATAAAATCTCCTCCCAGGTAGTCAAATCAACCTCATATCCTTAACACACCAATCCAAAAAGAAAGTCTACTTTAATTATAAATGCATGACTTCGATTGGTACCAACAATTACTCCAAAGCATATGAATTATTGAGCACTTCATATAAACTTAATTATACTTCAAGTGCTCAAACACTAATGTAAATCAAAGTGGCAATCAAGTCAAGACATTAAAGCTTCAAAATTTGCCTCTATATCACAATCAACTTTCTTTGGTCATTCTTATCAATTAAAAATGGGATTAGATTCGCAACTAAATTCTCATGTGCCCTTACATTTAAGAGAGAATCCCACACTCATAAATCCCAATTTAAATCAAAATTGGGATATCAAATGGAAAGAATTAACTCGCTCTCAAAAAAATGTTCAAATGCATACAAGTAGTACCATATGCTTGCCCTTCATATATTCCTCCACTAATGTTGATAACTTAGTTCAAAATTAATTAGGACTTAAAGGGTTGTATTTTAGGCATTTGGTTAAGATAAGGCACAATTTAAAGTGACTCAAAACTTTCTCAAGCACTACAAGATTCACAATTAAAGTCCACTTCATTCAAAGATATTTTTACCCTTTTTTCACTTTTCAATCCACACCTAATCCTTTATTTATAACTTTTATCAACATTATATATATATATATATATATATATATATATATATATATATACATTTTTTACATACCTTTCACCTTCTCAAATCACTTCCATATCACAACTTTCCCAACTTTCATCCCCAAATATAGGCTTTTAGCCTACATTAACACTTTCAAGGTACTTTAGGGAAGTAGGGTGCCAAAATATATATCATTTAAGAACAAAGGATTTAAGCATGCAACATGGTTGCCAAAGAATAAGGTTAAATGCTCAAAATTGGTTGACTAGGGAAAATATTTAAGGGTAGAAAATTTAAAACATACTAGCGGGTCCAAGGAAGGCCTAATATCATTTTTCAAATCAAGTTAGTCTATAATTTCGCCTCAAAACAGATCCCGGGAAAGTTCTAGACCACAAGTACTACAAAAGAACTTACAAATAATACTCACCCCACATGGCACATGAAAACTCAAATGGAATACAAATCCACATTCCACTTAACACAAATGACTCAAGGAGGTTATATAGCATACATGAAGCTATTTAGTGAATTAAAGAGCCAAAAATTGAATCTAAAAGGTCATGATATTCTTACTTCAATTGTTTTCTTTTTCAACAACCAAAAATTCATATGCCAAGGTTTAAATTATGTTGGTACCAAGCAAGCCACAACTTTATCAATGGGCACAAATTCCAACTCAAACCATTTATTTTCCTAAATAAACAAAAACTAAATCTAGCTACAAGACTAATTCCCTATAATTTATTTCTAAGATTACCCGGTTCAAGAAGAAAAATTGGCATCCTTGAAAAAGAACTGTGGTATAAAGAAAACCAAGGATATCGCCACTAACACCAAGCATACTAAAATAAATAAAAATAAAGAAAAGAAACAACAAAAATATTAAAAAGCTAATGAAAATCACGTACTAAACCACACATGATATAATAACAAAATGAAAAACAGTCTGTAACGACCCGACCGGTCGTTTTAAAAAATTACGCCCCAATCCCTAATTTAACTGTTCACCTAAGTTCATTTATGCTATTGTGGTTTGCCGGGAGAGCCGGTTTTGAAATTTGGAGTATTTTGGGACACTTAGTCCCTAAATGAGAGCTTTAAAGTTAGAAAATGGCCCGTAGCCGGAACAGTGTTAAGACAATCTCGGAACGGAAATCCGATGGTTCCATCAGCTCCGTTAGGTGATTTTGGGGTTGGGAGCGCGTTCGGAATGTATTTTGGAGGTCCGTAGCTCAATTAGGCTTGAAATGCCGAAGGTTGGACTTTTGGCGAATCCGAACGATAGGTGAGATTTTGATCCGGGGTTCGGAATGGAATTCCGACAATTTCTCTGTAGCTTCGTTATGTGATTTTGGATATGTCCGCAAATTTTCAGGTCATTCGGACGTCGTTTGGTCGGGTTTTAGCTCGAATGTGCAATTCGGAAAGTTTTAAGAAATTTAGGCTTGAATTCGATGTGAATTATGGGTTTTGATGTTGCTAGACGTGTTTTGATGATTAGAATAAGTTCGTATCATGTTTCGGAATAGGATGGTGGTTTTCGTTGGGATCCCGGGGTCTCGGGATGAATCCGGGGGTCAAATCGGGCTATTTCTTGCATTTTGGAAATGCTGTTAACTGCTGGTGTGTGCTGCAGACGAATGCTCTATGCGATCGCAATAGGCTAATGCGATCGCATAGAAGGTTTTGGAGAGGCCAAGAATTTGTTCTATGCGATCGCGGGAATGGATATGCGATCGCATAGTTCTGGAAGGTTGTGCTCTGCGATCGTGTACAGTCCTATGCGATCGCATAGTGTATAGAGAAGAGGGGTCCCAGGTCCAGCTGTTGTCCTATGCGATCGCGGAGCAGGGTATGCGATCGCATAGGTATATTTTGGTGAGCATTGCGATCGCATTAAGGGCTATGCGATCGCATAGAGTAGTTTGGCGAGGGTCAAAATTTGTTCTATGCGATCGCAACAGTGTTCATGCGATCGCATAGAGTAAAAATGTAAAAAAAAAAAAAAAAGTCCGGAAAAGTCAACCCGCGACCCTCATTCGCAAAACGCCATTTTTGAGCTCCAAGAGAGGATTTTGAAGGGGAAACGTTGGGATATCATCGGGAAATCATCGGGGGTAAGTTTCTTGACCTTAATTCGTTGGTTTATCATGAAATCCGTGATTATTTCACTGAAATTGGAAGATTAAAGGTGGGTTTGAGCCCTAGGCCTAAATGTTAGAAAATCTCTCTGATTTGAGTGGGCAAATGGAGTCCGATTTTGGTAAATTTTATATGCCTAGACTCGTATTGAGATAAGGAACCCGAAAATATAATTTTCGTGATTTTTCGATAAGCGTATCGAAAGTCGGGTTTTGGCAACTTGTGGGTTTTGGTGTATTTTGAGTTATTTTGATTGGGTAATGCCCAATTGGCCTATTTTGATGTGATTCTATTGATTTTTATTAGATTCTACACTTGTGGAGGCCGACATTCATGGCAAGAGGGTTATTGCTTAGCGGTTTTGTACCGGAATTGAGGTAAGTGGCTTGTCTAACCTCGTGTGGGGGACTTTCACCCCTAGGATATTATTGTGATACTTTAAATGCCTTGTACGCGAGGTGACGGGCGTGTACATGCGCTGGTTGTTGAACACATACTTTACTCAAATTGTTCAATGAGTGATATTCCTGTTTTTAGTTGTTAAATTCGAAATTTCCTACCCGGTAGTAGTTAGAAAAGCATGGTTAGATAGAATCTAACTGTCTAGTTGCTTAATTGACTTAATTGAGTTTTCTTGGTAATCGCTGGCGCTGTTCATCGGCGAAGTTATCGTTAAGCATATTATACTTCTCTCTGTATATTTCCTTTACTTGCTGTGGTTATGGACTACGGGTTCGATTCCCGATATCCTGAGATTATTGAAATATGGACTACGGGTTCAATTCCCGAGATCCTGAGATTATTGAAATATGGACTACGGGTTCGATTCCCGAGATCCCGAGATTATTGAAATATGGACTACGGGTTCGATTCCCGAGATCCTGAGATTATTGAAATATGGAATACGGGTTCAATTCCCGAGATCCTGAGATTATTAAAATATGGACTACGGGTTCGATTCCCGATATCCTGAGATTATTGAAATATGGACTACGGGTTCAATTCCCGAGATCCTGAGATTATTAAAATGTGGACTACGGGTTCGATTCCCGATATCCTGAGATTATTGAAATATGGACTACGGGTTCAATTCCCGAGATCCTGAGATTATTAAAATATGGACTACGGGTTCGATTCCCGAGATCCTGAGATTATTGAAATGTGGACTACGGGTTCGATTCCTAGAGACCCGGAGTGATATTTGTAGGGACTGCGGGTTCGATTCCCGAGATCTTGAGTTATTGGTAGGGACTACGGGTTCGATTCCCGAGATCCCGAGTTATTGGTAGGGACTACGGGTTCGATTCCCGAGATCCTGAGTTATTGGTAGGGACTACGGGTTCAATTCCCGGGATCCTGAGTTATTGGTAGGGACTGCGGGTTCGATTCCCGAGATCCCGAGTTATTGGTAGGGACTGCGGGTTCGATTCCCGGAGATCCTGAGTTATTGATTATTTATTGAGACATGGGCTGCGGGTTCGATTCCCGGAGACCCGGAGGTACTGTCAATGGGACTGTGGGTTCGATTCCCACAGGTCCTGGACTTGTTTTATTGAGTTAACTATTTGTTAGTTATTTATTTGCTGCTAGCTTACATTGTAGACGGTTGCAGAAATCACTTTACTGTCGTCATTCAGATTCATAATTATTTAAACTGCTTATTATTGTTATCATCATTATATTATTGTTCTCTCAGTAGGGCCCTGACCTTCCTCGTCACTACTCCATCGAGGTTAGGCTTGGCACTTACTGAGTACCGCCGTGGTGTACTCATGCTACTCTTCTGCACACTTTTGTCGTGCAGATCCAGGTACATCAGGACAGGCCCATACTAGGTGATATCAGCAGCACACTTGGAGACCTCGAGGTATGATCTGCTACGTCCGCGGATCCGGAGGCCCTCCTTCTATTCTGATAGTTCTAGTAGATGTTTTCCTTCATTTCGTTGTTTTAGATACTCTTTACACATAGAGCCACAGTTGTATTTCTTTTAGTCTGTGTTACCCGTGGGATTCCGGGTCTTGGTGGTATTTTTATGCAATGTGTTGACGAGTGTATGTGCCAAGCGGCACGGATTACATTCCTATTTATATCATTTTCCGCTATTTCTTGTTTAAAGTTCATAAACTTGTACATTCCGCAAAGTGTTAGGCTTACCTAGTCGTGGGGACTGGGTGCCGTCATGACATGTTCACGATTGGTGAACTAGGGTCGTGACAAGTTGGTATCAGAGCTCTAGGTTCGTAGGAGTCACGGGACACAGACCGGTTACTTAGATTCTCGCTGATCGATACGGAGACGTCTATATTTATCTACGAGGGGCTATGTAACTGTTTAGGAAACTCTTCAATTCTTTGAATTCCTTATCTTGCGCCATTTATTCAGTTGGAGCCTATGTCATATGTTATTTTGCATCCACTCGTGTATTGAAATTGCGCACTTGGTATCAAGTATGCGCCAACGGTTCGTGACGCTGCAGAGAGATCTCAAGGAAGTCAAGAATTTACTCAACCATTGTTACCGCGTGTCATCCATATCGATAATGCAATAGAATTGAGAGATCTTCAACTGTGCACATGGGGGTGCACTAGGTTCTGACATTCAGTTGATAAGTATGGTCTTGATAAGGTTTACTTAACTGCCTAATCGTCACAGTAAAGGTAGAATCACAAGGTGGATGTAGATCTAAAGATAGTTAGTGGTAATAAAGACTATATGGTTCATATGAGATATCTATTTAGCGAAGAATTCAGCCAGCAGAGATACTGGAGGAAATGAGTTTAACTGTCTTAAGAAGGACATGTACCAAACCAATGTCTTGGGTTGTCTTATGATGAAGACGTACATATGATAAAGGCTATTATCGTGGATTAGCAAGATGTATCTTTAAGGCTTCGTGCTAACCGAAAGGATTTCACTATCAACGACCAAATTATGGGTCATGTATCATATCAGATTTGGCTCGCACTGTATTTAGGTGCTATTCAAAAAGTTCTTTGAAACTTGTGGAAGAGTAAGAGTTGAGACTCGTATGGTATGACGTTGGGACTTTTGATGTTCCTGTGTCCATAATAATTCTACATTTCATTATCAGCAGGGAAGACTTCGGCGAAGGCTACATGGTGCTTCGTAGGTGTGAGAATCACAGTATGTCTTAAGTTGTCGTGGTAAAGAATGCTCGATACATAGAGCGGGAATATGCTTGGTTGTATTGGGATGAGTTCATACCCTATGGTGTTAGAGTGCTAATATAACACAAGTGGTTATATTCGTTGGATCAAGTGAGTTGCAGTTGAATAATAGTAAATGACTTGAGAGAATGGTTATAATGTGTTCGAGAGTCGTGTAATAGTGGCTTTGGGCTAAGTGGGAGAGTCCCACCGCTTAAGATTGGGTCGCATGGTTAATTACCTGTGTGAATTATGGATACCAGCGTATTATTGTGTTATTGCAGCCACGGGAAAAGGACCATGTGTGGCAATTTGAGTATATGTATTGTTGAATGCATGTTATGTTTAGCCTTACTGGCTCATGTTCAAACTTGAGGGAAAATTCATGATTTATGCCTCGTATAGGTGCAGACTTCGCGGGAAGTGATTCCGCTGGATGCTTTATCGAGAGGGTATTCATATGTTATAAAGAAATTCAGTAGAGTTGGTTGCGTACTGGGGCAAGTTAGAACCGGATGGTTCTCAGAGTAGCGGTCCTAGTGAATTCAAGAGGTAAAGTGTGGTGCCTGATAATTCTGAGTCTATAAGTACAGTTAAGGCTCAAACTTTTGAAGCAACTTATGAAGAAAGGCACAAAACGATCTATGATGTTTTGACTTATGGTGTAGTATTTGAGAGACATGAAATGGTCGTCGTTCTTGAGATAGCATGGCCTTATGATTTAAGGTCACTCGGGGTAAGTGCGGTTGAAATAAGTTAGGTATTGAAGGAAGATATTAACATTTCTAAGGTAATCAAGGATAACCTGGAAGGAAGTAGATTGATCAGCCATAGTTGAGTTGGCGTATTGGTGTCAATGATCGGTTCATGCAACGAGTTATGCATGTGATTTATGGCGGTGCATTTGAGACTTGTCGGCCGCAGTGATTGATGTCATTCTGAAGTATTCGTCTGTTAGGGGCATGTTGAGTAGGCAGACCTCGGAAAGGGTTATGGTGGCTTGGACCACTACTTAGATATTGGCATATTCGATGGCTATGAGAATTCGCCGTATGTTGTTATAGCTCTCCTGCAGTGAGCTAAATGGAAAGTATTATGTGATGAAGTATTAGTCTATCGTCAGTTCTAGAGCTATGATGGAAATTGCGCCTATTGTATATCGGCACGTGAGGTGCAGTGAGTAGTACGAAAATTGAAGTAAGGACCAAGGTCACAGTTTGGTCAATGAATGTGATATGAAGAGCTCGGATGAGCAGGAAAGGAGTTTCAGTGTTTTGAGTAAGATGGGTATTAACATCAGTATCATTTGAGATCGGTGTTCTATGAGAAAGGCTTTGCATCCCGGTTAGGGACTCTTGATCGCTTTTCAGTGTTAGTGCAGCCGGTGGGTTGAATGTGCATGCCCGTTTAATTATTCGGAAGATGGTGGGAGCTTGTCCCACAAGAAGATTGTATAGGTGTGACTTGCATTCACTTGATTGGTTAGAAATTTAAACCAAGTATGAGGATTTTGGTGATATCATTCAATTGAGAAGTTATGCCTGGAGGGCACTCTGCTTATTGGGTTATAGACCTGTGAAATACTATTGACTTATCTTGGCATGACCAGGATAGACTTAAGGTCGGTGGATAGATTTAAATGTGGAAGTGAGCCTTGCGTCAGGCCAGTTATGTTTCTTCCAGCAATGCGCCCTTTATGAAGGGATAGTCACGGTCTTATTTCGCGGTTGGTTAATTCATGTAAGATATATTGTGCCGTATGAGTGTGAGACGGCTTGGTAAGTTCCTTATGTGTTGGGGTTCCGCTCAGCGGTGATGTTATAGGAGCATGATGGCTCTTGAGACTCGGATCTTATATCGCACCTCAGTTGTGCTTGAGTTGTAGCCTATAGCGCTATATGTTTCATTGTGTCTGATATCATGCACCTTAGTGTGCTTATGATCGATAGTCAGTATTTTGATGTGACGAGCTATTCAGCTCGACATATGACTCCTTGTGTGAGTTTTATATCGTTGGGGTCGGATGGCACGCCGCCATGGTTATATTGTTGGGATCGGGTGGCACGCCGCCATGGTTATATTGTTGGGATCGGGTGGCACGCCGCCATGGGCATATTTTTGGGATCGGGTTGCACGCCGCAACAATGTGGTGTCTATTTCAGTGTCTATAATTGCTTTTATGTGTTATGTTTCCTATTTTCTGAGGAGGACCATGTTTATGTGAGAGCGGAATAATTCCCTCTAGTTTTCGCCTTCCTTTGTATCACGTACGTATTAGTGGATTACTAGCACATTGTGTCATCTTGTGGGACTTTTAATTATGTCCGATGTGGCTTATCACCTGAGCAGTTCGTACTGGGTGAGTGAGATTATGTGATTTGGGGTCAGTGCAAATTGATTATATGAAGTATATTATAGAGGAAATGATCATCCTCTGGTTTAGGACAAGGTAATGGATCTTGTCAGGAGTATGGACCAATGAATTGTTGATTCAATAGTTGGTTATGAATATCAACACATCTCTTCCATCGTGTCAGTATTGTAAAAGTTGGAACGAGACCTATGTAGATCATGAGGTGTGATGGGAGCATCTGATTCATTGAATTTTTGGCTAATTTGATCATAAAATATTATTGTGGTCCTGTGGATTTTGAGTTGCAAGGTAAGAATCCAGCAAGGTTATGCAGTCATGTTTGAGGACGGCGTTTGAGGAATATTGAGTGATCTCTTGATGAAAACAAGCTTGACATAGAATTTCGGATGTTGGAATTAGGCTCTAAGACTTAATTGTTGAACAAGAGGGAATATCTTCAGATATATCAGGCTAATGTGCTCAGCTGAGTCTTAGATTTATTGCCCCTTTTGAAATTTTGAGGCGTGTTGGGGAGGTTGCTTATGAGTTAGCCTTACCTCCTAGTTTAGCCGGAGTTCACCCCATATTTCACGTCTCCATGCTCCGGAAATACCATGGTCACCCGTCGCATGTGTTGGATTTCACTTCTGTTCAGCTAGACGAGGATTTGTCTTATGTTGAGGAGCCAGTAGCCATTCCAGACAAGCAAGTCAGGAAGTTAAGGTCAAATAACATCGCTTCAGTAAAGGTTCAGTGGCGGGGCCAGCCGGTCGAGGAGGCGACTTGGGAGACCGAGCAGGATATGCGCAGCCAATACCCTCATCTTTTCACTACTCCAGGTATGTTTTCTATGCTCGTTCGAGGACGAACGAATCTTTAAGTGTGGGAAGATGTAACGACCCGACCGGTCGTTTTAGAAAATTACGCCCCAATCCCTAATTTAACTGTTCCCCTAAGTTCATTTATGCTATTATGGTTTGCCGGGAGAGTCAGTTTTGAAATTTAGAGTATTTTGGGACACTTAGTCCCTAAATGAGAGCTTTAAAGTTAGAAAATGGCATGTAGCCGGAACAATGTTAAGACAATCTCGGAACGGAAATCCGATGGTTCTATCAGCTCCGTTAGGTGATTTCGGGGTTGGGAGCGCGTTCGGAATGTATTTTGGAGGTCCATAGCTCAATTAGGCTTGAAATGCCGAAGGTTGGACTTTTGGCGAATCCGAACGATAGGTGAGATTTTGATCCGGGGTCGGAATGGAATTCCGACAATTTCTGTAGCTTCGTTATGTGATTTTGGATATGTCCGCAAATTTTCAGGTCATTCGGACGTCGTTTGGTCGGGTTTTAGATCGAATGTGCAATTCGGAAAGTTTTAAGAAATTTAGGCTTGAATTCGATGTGAATTATGGGTTTTGATGTTGCTAGACGTGTTTTGATGATTAGAATAAGTTCGTATCATGTTTCGGAATAGGATGGTGGTTTTCGTTGGGATCCCGGGGTCTCGGGATGAATCCGGGGGTCAAATCGGGCTATTTCTTGCATTTTGGAAATGCTGTTAACTGCTGGTCTGTGCTGCAGACGAATGCTCTATGCGATCGCAATGGGCTAATGCGATCGCATAGAAGGTTTTGGAGAGGCCAAGAATTTGTTCTATGCGATCGCGGGAATGGATATGCGATCGCATAGTTCTGGAAGGTTGTGCTCTGCGATTGCGTACAGTCCTATGCGATCGCATAGTGTATAGAGAAGAGGGGTCCCAGGTCCAGCTTTTGTCCTATGCGATCGCGGAGCCGGGTATGCGATCGCATAGGTATATTTTGGTGAGCATTGCGATCGCATTAAGGGTTATGCGATCGCATAGAGTAGTTTGGCGAGGGTCGAAATTTGTGCTATGCGATCGCAACAGGGTTCATGCGATCGCATAGAGTAAAAATGTCTGGCAGTGATTTAAGTCCAGAACAGTCAACCCGCGACCCTCATTCGCAAAACGCCATTTTTGAGCTCCAAGAGAGGATTTTGAAGGGGAAACGTTGGGATATCATCGGGAAATCATCGGGGTAAGTTTCTTGACCTTAATTCGTTGGTTTATCATGAAATCCGTGATTATTTCACCGAAATTGGAAGATTAAAGGTGGGTTTGAGCCCTAGGCCTAAATGTTAGAAAATCTCTGATTTGAGTGGGCAAATGGAGTCCGATTTTGGTAAATTTTATATGCCTAGACTCGTATTGAGATAAGGAACCCGAAAATATAATTTTCGTGATTTTTCGATAAGCGTACCGAAAGTCGGGTTTTGGCAACTTGTGGGTTTTGGTGTATTTTGAGTTATTTTGATTGGGTAATGCCCAATTGGCCTATTTTGATGTGATTCTATTGATTTTTATCGGATTCTACACTTGTGGAGGCCGATATTCGTGGCAAGAGGGTTATTGCTTAGCGGTTTTGTACCGGAATTGAGGTAAGTGGCTTGTCTAACCTCGTGTGGGGGACTTTCACCCCTAGGATATTATTGTGATACATTAAATGCCTTGTACGCGAGGTGACGGGCGTGTACATGCGCTGGTTGTTGAACACATACTTTACTCAAATTGTTCAATGAGTGATATTCCTGTTTTTAGTTGTTAAATTTGAAATTTCCTACCCGGTAGTAGTTAGAAAAGCATGGTTAGATAGAATCTAACTGCTTAATTGACTTAATTGAGTTTTCTTGGTAATCGCTGGCGCTGTTCATCGGCGAAGTTATCGTTAAGCATATTATACTTCTCTCTGTATATTTCCTTTACTTGCTGTGGTTATGGACTACGGGTTCGATTCCCGATATCCTGAGATTATTGAAATATGGACTACGGGTTCAATTCCCGAGATCCCGAGATTATTAAAATATGGACTACGGGTTCGATTCCCGAGATCCCGAGATTATTGAAATGTGGACTACGGGTTCGATTCCCGATATCCCGAGATTATTGAAATATGGACTACGGGTTCAATTCCCGAGATCCCGAGATTATTAAAATATGGACTACGGGTTCGATTCCCGATATCCCGAGATTATTGAAATATGGACTACGGGTTCAATTCCCGAGATCCCGAGATTATTGAAGTTGTGGACTACGGGTTCGATTCCCGATATCCCGAGATTATTGAAATATGGACTACGGGTTCAATTCCCGAGATCCCGAGATTATTAAAATATGGACTACGGGTTCGATTCCCGAGATCCCGAGATTATTGAAATGTGGACTACGGGTTCGATTCCCGAGATCCCGAGATTATTGAAATGAGGACTACGGGTTTCGATTCCCGAGATCCCGAGTTATTGGTAGGGACTACGGGTTCGATTCCCGAGATCCCGAGTTATTGGTAGGGACTACGGGTTCGATTCCCGAGATTCCGAGTTATTGGTAGGGACTACGGGTTCGATTCCCGAGATCCCGAGTTATTGGTAGGGACCGCGGGTTCGATTCCCGGAGATCCCGAGTTATTGATTATTTATTGAGACATGGGCCGCGGGTTCGATTCCCGGAGACCCAGAGGTACTGTGTCAATGGGACTGTGGGTTCGATTCCCACAGGTCCTGGACTTGTTGATTGAGTTTTTATTTAGTTATTTACTTGCTGCTAGCTTACATTGTAGACGGTTGCAGAAATCACTTTACTGTCGTCATTCAGATCAATAATTATTTAAACTGCTTATTATTATTATCATCATTATATTATTGTTCTCTCAGTTAGGGCCCTGACCTTCCTCGTCACTACTCCATCGAGGTTAGGCTTGGCACTTACTGAGTACCGCCGTGGTGTACTCATACTACTCTTCTGCACACTTTTATTGTGCAGATCTAGGTACATCAGGACAGGCCCATACTAGGTGATATCAACATCACACTTGGAGACCTCGAGGTATGATCTGCTATGTCCGCGGATCCGGAGGCCCTCCTTCTATTCTGATAGTTCTAGTAGATGTTTTCCTTCATTTCGTTGTTTTAGATACTCTTTACACATAGAGCCACAATTGTATTTCTTTTAGTCTGTGTTACCCGTGGGATTCCGGGTCTTGGTGATATTTTTATACAGTGTGTTGACGAGTGTATGTGCTAAGCGGCACGGATTACATTCCTATTTATATCATTTTCCGCTATTTCTTGTTTAAAGTTCATAAACTTGTACATTCCGCAAAGTGTTAGGCTTACCTAGTCGTGGGGATTGGGTGCCGTCATGACATGTTCACGATTGGTGAACTAGGGTCGTGACACAGTCATAGTACTAATCTGCCAAATATCCATAAAGAAAAGAAAATTATATCAGTTCTACAAGAAGCCACCCCCAACAAAAGATATTGCATTGTCCCCAATGCAACTAAATATTATATAGTAAAAGATAGTGGAAGGTGCTCCCTGAATACTGCATTAAGTGCTCTCCTCGCTCTCAGACTCAGACTCATCATCCTCTTCTTCTTCCTCGGGCCACTCTACAGGACTATCATTAGGATCCACAGCTCTGCTCGATGGTAGCCAGTCCTGAGGCTTAAGGACCTTCCATATGCCCTTCACACCCTTCCACATGAAAGTAAAGAATTTATCTCTATTCTTCTCCCTTTTCACCATCTGGGTGTGTGACTGTTCCAGGTTGGCATGAGAAGTGCTCAGCTCACCATGCTTCTTCGCCAGCTCAGTGTATGCTTTTTCCAATGCCTTGAGGTGATCTCCCTGCCTCCTCTGATCGTCAATGTATTTCTGGAAATCTTTCTTGGAAATGTTAGTAGATCCCTCAGATGTCTCCCCAGGTCCCTGGGGAAGGCCAAACACTAGCTCGCGAATGAGTGACATCTCCTCACTGATCAAAGCAAATAGTCCTCCAACTGATGATGATGGAAGACTGCCCTGAGAAGATGAAGAAGTTTTCCTCTTCTTCTGCTTCACTGCTCCTCCCCATCCCCTTTTCTTCAACGGATGTATGGACTTCCCCGGATCTATCCAGTTGTCCCCTGGAGCTTCTTTCACCCCTTCAAGCTAACATAACTCAGTAATCAGTGAAGGTAAAATCAATGTGGGACTGTTTTGAATCCGATACTCTCTTATTTCATTTATAAATATCTCGCCCACATTTAACTGAATGTCATCAAAAATGCAGGCCACCATTTAAGCTCGAGTAATCGGGATGTTCCATATGTTAGAGACAGGGGAGATATGACTGCATATAATAGCCAGCCATATCTTTGCTTCTGCAGTGAATTCTTTTAATATAATCCCCCTCTTATCAGCTGCCCATGGAATATTTACAACTGATCATTTTTTAGACACCAACCACTCTCCCCAAGCACAATCTTTTTCTTTGAATGGAGTCATGTCGTGTTCTAGAAAATGATAGAACATGTTCACATCTTCAGCCCTAAAGCATACCATTTTTCCTCGAATTCTCATCTTGGGCTTTTTCAATTGGATTGCTGAGAGGTTTGCATAAAATTTCCTCACCCATTGCTCATTGGCTCAGCAAGGTTGAGTGGCCAAACAGTTTCATACCATGCCCATTAATCTTTGATAGAATCCGGGAAGACGTTCTTGGACATCATCCATCACTATCCCACTCTCTAGAAGCAACTTATTTGAGAGCAGCTCTTCATAGAACCTGTCCTGGCACTCCATTTTCAGGAACCGATAGTCATCAATGGCTTGCCCTTCTACTGCATGATGTTCACTTGAGGATCCTTTGGAGTTCGGGTTCATTATTCAATTATAACACCTGTAAAAAAAATGGTAAGCGTGAAAACATGGTATGGCTATGAAGAATAGTGCAAACTAAAGTAAATATGCCAAAATAATGATCTGACAATCAAAACTCAGCCTTAGAAAAAATTCTAGAAACTTTAGATTTTTAAGTGCTGGGCTGTAGATGTCGCAATTCCCAGGATTTGTTCGCTTTTGCGAAGAAAGAAGGCCTGGGAATTGCAAAGAAATCTTCACAAATGTGAAGTATTCAGAATTGGCCAGTTTTTGCATTTGCGATAAAATCTTCGCAAATGCGAAGTCGCAAATGCTAAAAAAGTATCGCAAATGTGAGCCTTCGTCCCCAGATCAGTGTTCTTTCTGTTAACAGTTCTTAGGCCCAAAATATTTTCAATCCAAGCAATTTTTACTGAATCCAATCATTAGTCAATCAGACATTTTGCATTAAACTTTATACACGACTACAAATCAAAAATATCGATGGTTTTGGCCACGAATTTCATTCGGGTCTTACATCGAACACATTAATAGCGCACATAAATCGCAACTATTTGAAAAGTAACTGGTTACTCAGACTTCCCCACATTTTGCAATGAGTAAACACACTCACTCTCAACCAAACCTCACCCAAAAATCATAAAGAATTTCAAAACAATTTCGATGGCTTTTTGTTTTACAATTTGGGGCAAAAAGGGTGGCAGCCATATTGAACCCTAGGGTTCCGTAACACCAAACACAATCAACAAGAAAGTGAAGATGAAGAAACAAGCGTAAAGATTAAGCTTCCATACCTGATTCTCTTCAAGGAGGAGTGAAAATTGATGCCTTTTCAGTGATGAGAGAGAGAGGAAAGAGTTTTAGAACTTTGGAGTGTTTTGTGCAATGTTTGTTTTAAAAATGAGCAAAAGCCGAATTTTACTCTATAGGTGTCACAATTGCGATTGGATGTTCGCAACTGCGAAGTATGTTATTTCACATCAGATTCGCAAATGCATACATTTGTTCGCAAATGCGAACTCTGCCTTGCATTTTCCAAATAGCTATTGGTTTTTGCCAAATGGGCTATCTCGACCTGTGCAAATCAACTCCAAAAAATCTAAAACTTGGCAGATTAGTTAAAAATATTATTCTAAGATATTCAAAAAAATAAAATTTCAAAAACGACTAAATATTTTGAAACACAATGGGTTGCCTCCCACCATGCGCCGCATTTAATGTCGTGGCATGACGCAAATACCATTACCACTTTCTCGCCACTTGGATGATATGAATTGGGCACCTATCTTAGAATTAAGCTTGTGACCACGAGCGATGGGGGTGGTATGTTGATGACCAAGCCAATGCGTATATTTTTCATTTTGCACTTCTTGGCTCTCAAGTGAGGAATGCCATTTTGCTTTCTTGTTTCCTCAAATTGTAAAATGTATGGCATGAGTGTTTCCTCCTTGCAGTCCTTCATCGATTCATGTGGTTCAACTTCCGTGTCAACACACAATTCCATTGTTGAAAAATGCTTGGAATGTGACCTCAAACCTTCACTTTGCAATTGTTCTTGGACTTTGACATCCTCATTTGCCCCCTAACTAGAGTCAATCTCAACCACATTTGCATTTACACTAGTTGACTCTAATTCCATATTTTTCTCGGCATCATTAATAATATTTTGGTCAAATAGTTAGAATTCCTCTTTCCACTCCACAAGCTGGCCAGTATCCACAAAAATTGGTTGTAGGGCATCAGACGCCTCAACCTTTTTATTCAATTGAGCATGCAAGTCATGGATATCTGATCCAAATTGGTCTATCTCTTGCTTGAGATCAGTTCTTGCTTCTATTAGTTGTTCTGTCACATTTGAAAGACCATCACGTAGAAAGTCATGAAATTTTATCAATTGAGCTTGTTCCTCTAGCCAATATTGACTTACTATATCTGCTTCTTCTAAATTATCTTCTGGTGAGAACTCGCTCTCTTCAGTCACTTCCTTCGCATCAGCCTTCATTCTCATGATTGTTGTACTAATTCTTTGTGCAGCCTGTCGAATTTCATCTTGTTGCTCAAATATTTGCCTTATCATGTCCATAATACGAGCCCCACTTTCCATATCATCCACTTTCTTGGCCCTATAATTCTCATCAAAACTAGTAGATTCATCTTATTAAGGGCTTGGGGAAGGGAAAGACAAATATGCACAATAATCCCAATGATCATTTTGCCACCACACTTATCACAAATATTCCACTCATGGGTTTGAAATTGTGCGCACAATCCACCCCCAGAGAATTCAAACAATTTTGCCACGAGTGTGGTCCTCCACAATAAGGACAAGGATCATCAAAGTATGAACAACTACCATCTGACCAATTATTATTGTACGATGCAATTTTTCAAAATAAGAAAATAAACAAGAAAAATTAGTTACACAAATATTCATAAATTTGGATCAAAGCACTTTTGCTTACTTCTCAAAAAACCTAAATTACACCAAATTGTTCCCTGGCAACGGCGCCATTTTTTTGGTGACGTCCAAATCGACTGCTAAAAAGCAATAGATACGGTCACAATAATATAATTTACCCAACTATGAGTGGGGGTCGAATCCCACAGAGAACAATGTGTAGGCGATTAGGCATGTAAGAAAATTATCGCTAGTTGTGCAATGCCAAACACTAAGAATGGTGGTTGAAAAAGTATTTATACCTAAATGAGAAAATGTAAACTAACCTAGAAAGCAAGTAAAATAATCAATGATTACAAGTATGGCTGCTTCGAGAACTGCACTCAAGTGGTCATGGACTTGCTAGCGATCATGCTTCTTTTCATACTTATAATTGATTTATTGAACTATTCGGGTTGTTGATTATAAGGTTAATAATATACATAAGAATCTTTCGAGTTCTTATGAATCTATCTAAGCTAAATCAATACCTATATGTCTATGGTATTAATATTAACAAGAATGCATTTACAACTCATTCTTCAACCAAACAAGGCAATTAAGTATATGTCTATCTTAATTGCAAATCCTTCGCCCGATGCCCGGAATTCAAAACTTGTTCTATTTGATTTTATATGCAACCAAGAATTTCCTTTGTCAAGTTTAACTCAAGGTTCGTAAATAATATTTCACTGTTAGCCACGTAATAAAATAATTAAAACTAAAATCAAATAAATAACCCACAACAATACATTCAATATATTCAATCGAAGAATCGAAGCTTCAAATAACAAGATCATCTATTTAATACATAAGCACAATAAGGTATTTTATCCACACTTTAAACATGAATATTCCCATAAACAAGATTCAAGTGTTGGAAATAAATACTACACACTTAATATTCAATACAAAGCAAGGAGATAAAGAAATAAACATAAATGGGTAAGAAAATCTAAACTACAAGCTTCAATCTTCAAGACCCAAGTGTGTGTGTAAAACCCTAGCTTTCAAAAATGTTCTCTCTAGTTCTAAGAACTGAAAATAAGCCAAAGATACTTTACAAATGAGCCTAATCGGGTATTAATGATTTGGGGATTAAAAGTGTGAAATTTCATAATTACCCATGCCTGAAGCACGTACTTCGCAATTGCGAACAAAAGTTCGCAATTACCAAACATGCCCAAAAAGCTTGTGTTCGCAATTCCCAAATATTGTTTGCATTTGCGAAGGTTGACCTTCCAGGTTGACTTCGCATTTGCGAAGTAAACATTGCATTTGCGAGATTTCCCGTTTTACTGCATAGTTCGCATTTGCGAACATTCTTTCGCATTTACGAAGTCTGACCAATTCCTACTAAGTTCGCATTTGCGAACACTTCTTCGTAATTGCGAAGAAGTACTTTTTATGCCTGACTTCGCATTTCCCATGAATTGGTCGCATTTGCGAACACTGAAGGCACTGCCCAGAATTTTATCTCTTTTTGGCTTCTTTTGACTTGTTTTAACTTGGTTTCTTCACCATTACTTCTAAATCACATTCAATCCTGTATAATAAAAGTAAATGACATTAAATACATGATTTTATCACTTCAAACATAGCAAAAGTATAGGCTTAAAGGCAAGATAAGTTGGTACTTTACCAACTTATCAGTATTTTTGGGATATATTATGTAAAATTGGAAGTCTTGGAATTTATTATCCAACTCTAACCATTCGTTTATACGATATCCGGATAAAAAGATATAGGCATTGGAAGATTAGTCAATGCTAGTGTGCCAAGCTAGTACCTCTTTTTCTTAAGTCATCTTTATCTTCATTTTTCCATAGAACACAACTAGAGACCACCCAGATACATATCCTTAAGATCTCTTCTAGTATTTCAAATAATATTAACATTCCGGGTACAAAATCAAGAAGCGATAATATTAGCGATTCCTGCAACGTAAGTATCGCTATATCGCCTCTTGTTTCCTTTGTAGTTTGAGTTTTGGAAGGCATTTCATAGTTAAGAAAATGTCTACTTTCCGTATTGAAGCTTATAAATATCAAGGAAGGTTGATAAATTTATTTCCTAATAGTTAGAACTCACGGGACGGTGATCAGAAGCTATGAGTTCAATTTATATCACTTTTAGTGGACTATTTTATATTTCAGTAATGTTGGCCTATTGTGCTGCTGATTTATGGAGGATGGAATGATGATGAGCAAGGAGAAACGCCACATGTGGTAGGTAGTAGGCTGGTCATTTGTCTTTGCAATTTCAGGCTAATTGATAACTTGTTGATTGAGTGTGTTATGGTATATTTGGAGTTTTTGTTGTATTGAAGGTCCCGAATTGTAGTTGGGTTATTTTTGGGTTACTGATTGTATTGTGTTTGTATCTCGCCTATAGTAGGCTTGAGAGAGCAGTAAAATTAGGGGAAATGCTTCCCGTTTTATTTTAGAATCAAGTTATCGTTTGAGATACGTGATATACTAGAACCATCTAAGTTGTACATGTATTTCTTTGTTATAAGGTTGGGGCGCTAGCTGTCATAAGCTTGTTTGTTGAGTTGCATTGATTACTTGAGGTATTTTAAGGCTATACCTTCTTTCCTTTTGGCATGATCCATATGATACAGATGAGACGAGTAAACACAGAACTTTCACAAATGACTCTATTCATAGAAGTACTACAGTTGCCTATGTTAGTGATTCCTCATATGTCCTACTATCATATATCCTGTTTATGGGTCTTATGACATTCTGAGAGATCTTATTGACTTACTTCACTATGAATTGAATTCATTTATACATGTATATTTACCCATAACCAGAAGATATTATATAAGTGCATAGTATATGTATATAGGGTATAGGGAAAGGTTATACGTTATATACACACCACCATCTTATCATCTGGTATATGTTGATGATTTCGCCCACAAAGGCCAAGATGATATGATGGGATGCCCTCAAAGGCTTGAGATGTTATGTACGCATATACCTATGCATGATATGATATTTATATACACATGCATGACATTATAAATGTTTCATGATTCACAGAGCTATTCAGACTTACAGGCTGAGTCATTTACGCCATGTTTCTTTCATGTCTTTTATATACTATTTTTCATGCCTTACATACTCGTACTTTATTTATACTGATGTCCTTTTTGCCTGGGGATGCTGTGTTTTATGCCCGTGGGTCACGATAGACAGGTTGACAATCCTCCTAGTAGGCTATCAGTTCAGCAGAAGGTGTTGGTAACTCCACTTACTCTGGAGTTACCTATTTGGTCTGTATGCTTTTGACATGTATTGATCGGTATGGTGAGTCCCTGTCCCGATCTTTATATATTTATGAAATTTTAGAGTTTTGTAGATAAATGTCATGTATATGGATACTCGTATGGCCTTGTTTGTCTATATTTTAAGTGTACAAATGATCATGTAAGACTTCTAGGCTCGTACGTCATATGCATAAGTTTCTATATCATGTTGGATCGTCCTATGTCTAGTATTCCCTTATATTTTATTTTGGTTATCTCACGACGACCTCTTTAGCCTATTTACCCATGATGATATGATAAGAAAGATATGTTATATTGGTACTTGGTTGGGTAAGTCATCGGATGCCCATCGTGGCCCATTGGTTTGGGTCGTAATAGAAGTGGTATCAAAGCAGTTATGTCGTAGGGAGTCTACAAGCCGTGTTAAATAGAGTCTTGTGTAAAGGTGTGTTGTGCAGCCACTTATAAGTAGAAGGCGACAAGGCATTTAGAATTGTTACTCTTTCTTCTCACTCTAGATTATATGGTAGAGCTTAGTTATAAGAATTCAAACTCCTAAATTCTATTTTATTCGTAATACAATGATACATACATCCACAAAGACAGTTGGTAAGAGATCGAATGTGGTTGTGGAAGAGTTGAGTCAGAGGAACTCGATTTTGCATTATGCTTATGATGAGTAAATGTGAGGTCTTCAGTTGATCATGTGTGTACTAAGATGTGTAAGCTTATTGAGAAGGACAACTAAGGCAAGAATATCTATCCACTGAAATGGTAAAAAGAAATAAGAGAATCAGAAGGTAGATACAAGTTTCAGAAAGTAAAAGAAGCAAGATAAAGAAGGGTACGAGGTAACTAGTTAATGAAGATTATTAGTATTTACAATTCAGACAGAAAAATATAAGCATTTTGAGTTACCTTCAACAGTAATAGAGGTATGTACAATTGGCTGCACCCATCTTAGTTATGCCTTGTGGGAGCTAATAGATATTATTTAAGAGAATGATGGGATATAATGATCGAGCTAGGGTTAGAGTAACCCAAAATGGTGGATGAATTGTTAGCATTAGCTAATATTTTCAAAGGATAGTGAATACTAGAATGTTCAGAAATTTCAGAAGATAGGCAGTGGAATCCTAGAAGGGATAAATATTTACCATATTACAATTCCCGCCCCTAGAAATAAAAAAAGACTGTTAGGCATCCCAAAGAGTCAGTGAGATGAAGCAAGGGGAGGTAAAAGTGAAGTAACATTTTGTTGATGTTTTCAGAATAAATTGATAGATAA
Source organism: Nicotiana noctiflora (assembly GCA_032618575.1). Classification (NCBI taxonomy): domain Eukaryota; kingdom Viridiplantae; phylum Streptophyta; class Magnoliopsida; order Solanales; family Solanaceae; genus Nicotiana; species Nicotiana noctiflora. The sequence goes on from JASVEL010003877.1 coordinate 29,277, forward strand.
AAATATTAGCCGGAGAATAAGGAGAGAGAAAATGAATCATATGGGAAAGATGCAATAAATGAGTAATAGCGGTAAAGCAAAATACGACAGAATGACAGAGCCTATAGTCAAGTAAAGGAAAAGACAACAGGTGACAGGCCTTGAGAAAATAAAAAAGTATAGGCCAAAGGTCATATCCTCATTTCGAGAAATAAGTTGGTGACTCTAATGTGATTACCAAAAGAAAAAGTTAGACCTCTAGAGTAATAGAAATCAGTATGGGCTAGTGAACAAGATACACTGAACATGAATTAGGTATCGAAAGATTTGATAATAGTTGACATCATGAGAATTTTAGAGATTGCATTTCGGCAATAATAGAATGGACAACAAAAGAATAACCTTTAAAGGTATCAGGAAGACACTTCCCTAAAGCGAGCACTATGAGCAGAGTTAAGCTTAAAGGGCTAAGTATGCCAGTTACACTAGGTTTCACTCTCGTGCATAAGGAATTCAATTATCCTTGGTATATAAGGGTTACTACAAGGCAAGTAAGATATAAGTGAAGATGCAAAAAAAATTCCAAAGATGTAGAGGTGACAACAGAATAGTAAAGGAAGAATGATGTAAAAAGGTAAAAGGAATGAGATTGCATTTATTCATATCCAACAGATATGATATGACTCCAAAACATTATGCAAGGACACCGAAGAGAGGCAGTAAGGGTTCTGCACCATGTGATATTGATAAATAAGTGGGATTGAACACTTGATACATAAAGAGCTAGTATGAGAGGTTAGTTAAGACAAAGGACATAACCAAAGAGGGGTTACAAAGAATATAGATATGAGAATGGACCAACAAATAGTTAGTAATTGATTCATGAAGAGTCTAGTTATAGCTAGATAAGAGGATGCTAATAAATCAATAGATCGCACAACATAAACGTAGTGAACTCCAATATAGGTAATTGAGTCTTGAAAGCCCAATGAGAATGTGTATTTTATATCGGATCAGGTTTGGGGCACTCTTGTGAAGTTGTTATCACAGTTACATCACTGGGCAGATGGACATTATTTATGCCCACGACCTATGTATGTGCTATTCTTATGCTATTATGGGTTGTAAGGTTGTATGATTATTCCCTACACATGATGTAATACTGTTCATGCTTTATGGCGATGCGGGCAAGATGTCCCTCGTGATGTTGATTTTCTCATTGCACATTAGTTGTGCTTGCTTTCCTCCATGTTGTATTATTTCTATTTATTTCTCACATTTATATTTGTGCACTCTATTGTGCTTTATATCATCATTCAAGTGATCATTAGACCTGAGCACTTTAGCTCGATGAGTATCCCTATGTGGATTGATATATTTGGGACTAGGTTACACGTCACAACGGTTGTTATATGGAATACTCTCCTTGTGTTTATTTTGTGTTCCAGTTCCCCTATGTGGGATAAATTGATGAAATTGTACTTTGTTATTATATCTGTTGCACATGTTAGATAATCTTTGCACCTTGCTTTCCCTCTATTTTGCTACATGCCTGAGTTATTGCCTGTTTGGTGTACGAACCGTGTTATGTGAGAATTCGTGTGGTTCTATGAAGATATGTTAGTTTGCTACTTGTATTGGCTGAAATGAGGTTCTTAGACCTAAGATTCACACTATTATATTGGGGGCGAGGAGTGTTTGGAAGGCTGATGCTATTTCCGCTCAGATTTGGGCAATAGCCCTTGACGGACGGGAGAGCTGCTTGGCTTGTTGAGTTCATGGGTGGTTAAGAGTTTTCTCATGTTTCCTTTATCTTGGACAATGTTGTAGAGGTCCGGAACAAGGTTCTATTCAATGTGAAGTGTATTTCCGGCATCCAGAATGTTATTGGGCAGCTATGATGACCAGAAGATATTACTACATGCATTTGAGTTGTGTGAAACATCATGTGATTGTACCCTGGTTGGAATTAGCTCGATTCAGCATGTTCGGGTTTATACAGTGTGATGATACAAGATTCAGGTCCTATGATAGTTGAGGGTTGGTTCTATCCTAAGGTTATGGACTAAGGATGGAGTAAGATCTTCAGTTAAGTTGTGTTGTCGGACCTACATAGGCTTGGGTGATGGGTAATCACCTCGGGATTCCCCCGGATGTATGTATGGTGAGCTCATGTAGTGATTTGATAGCTTTGGGATGACTCGTGGCACATTCGAGGATGAACGAATGTTAAGTGAGGGAGAATATAACGACCCGACCACTCGTTTTGACCATTAGCATTCCTGTTCAACTATTTGAAGCCTTTAGTAGTTTCATATGATGTATTATGACTTGTGTGAATCATAGATTTGGGTTTTCAGGTGATCTGTAGTTGGTTTGGAAGAATAATTCTCAACTAGAAAGCTTTAAGTTAGAAGAGTTGACCAAGTTTGACTTTTGTGTATTTGATCTTGGATCAGAGTTTTTATGGTTGCGTTAGGTCCGGATAGTTATTTGGGACTTGGATGTATGTACATATTTGCATTTGGATGTTTCTTGAAGGTTCTAGCATTAATTAGCGAATGTTGGCAATTCGGAATTTTGGAATATTCACAAGTTTGATCGAAATTTGACTTTGTTGATATTGGGCTCGATTTTGGTTTCAGGAGTTGAAATAGCTTCGTTATGTCATTTGAAACTTGTATGCAAAATTTTAGGTCATTCTGAGTTGATTTGATATGGTTCGGCACGAGTTATGGAAGTTGAAAGTTTAAAAGTTCATTAATTTTGATTTGAGGTACGATTCGTGATTTTTATGTTGTTTGATGTGATTTGAAGTTTCAAATAAGTATCATGTTTAAGACTTGTTAGTATGATTGAATGGGATCCTGAGGGGCTCGGTTGTGTTTTGGATCATTAGTTAAGAAACTAGTTAAGTTAAGGATTTGGAGTTTGACCATTGTCGACATCGGGTCAAGATGACATCTTTTCGGTGTTTTGAGTTTGCGAGCAGGTCCATGGCGTGTTTTATGATTGAAACGCATATATGATTTGCGTCTAGGAGGTTCCGAATGAGTTATGGGTGCTAAAACAAAAATTCTTTCGTTGCTTATTTTCTGGTATAAAATAATTACGAAAATGTCACAAAAATTCTTTTGTTGCTTATTTTCTGGTATAAAATAATTACGAAACTGTCAATTTTATCCCTTAAATTTCCAGAATTCATGTAAAACTTCAAAATATCATATCTCATTTATTATAAGGTCAAATGGAGTGATTCTAAAATCTAACTTGATTGAAATTTCATAAGAAATCCATTAAGAGCACTAAAAGGATTTCAGAATTATTTGACACACAAACGAGGCAGAAAAACTGGGCAATAATATTTAATATCGATGGTTTGTTCATTTGGCCATAATTTGAGTTGGGGAACTCGGATTTGGGAAATATTTAGAAGATTTTTATCATATGGATTGGAGGTAAGTGTTTTCTACTCGGCTGGTTATTTTTTGTGAATCTATCTTCATTTTTGGCAATTGGATTGTGAATTTTAAAGAGAAAAATAGGGGTTTTTTGTATAAAGTGTCATAGAGTAAATATTTTAGTTTTGAACAACAATTCGAAGGATTTGGGTGAAACTAGTATGGTTGGACTCGTATCGGGATGAATGTTCAGGTTTTGTAATATTTATCAGGTTCGAGGTGCGGGCTCGAGGTTTGACTTTTGGGTTGACTCTTTAATTTTTGTTAGAGATTGAAACTTTATTATCCGGAGTTATTTCCTATGAGTTTTATTTATAATTTGAAGTTATTTTGGATAGATTTGAGTCGTCCGGAGGTTGTTTCACTCAAGCATGTCATTTTAGAGTGTCAGTATAGCTTCTTTGAGGTAAGTGTCTTGTCAAACTACCCCTTAGAAATTGAGTTAATTATGCTATCTTTCTATGTGAAAGTAGTGTATGCAAGCGTGGTTACACGGTCTATATGTGGTAATTGACCAGTTCAGAGTGTCTAGTCTCTTCCCATGCCTTTAAATGAATTATCATAACGTGTGATATCTCGTTGTTAGTCTACTCTTACATGTTCTATTTGACGTTGTTAGCACTTATTGTACCTCTTACTCGTTATTTGGCCCTTATATGCCTTTGTTGAGGTTATTGTCTTGTTACCTCTTTAATTATTAGATTTCGTCTATCACTATGTGCTTATCTGCTACATGTCCTAATTGTTGTGATTGCATACTAAGTTATCGCGTGCCTTACATGTCCTATCATTTTTGTAAAGTTTGTTGTATTCCTTTGATTTTTTTCATGGTCCCTTGGTTGCTATGTACTCTGTACCCTTTAATGTAGAAATTCTTGTAACTTGAGTTATTGAATTATTGTTGATTTAAATTATTGTACGGGGGATCGAGTTGCACATCACAACAGGTGAAATCAGGGTGAATTGATATAGTGAAATAAGGGTAAATTATGATATTGATTTTATATGGTGGGATCGGGTTGCGCACCGCGATATATTTTATTTATTGTTATGATAATGATATTGAACAATGCGATCGGATTGTCCGCCGCAACATGTAAAATAAAATTAATATGGTGGAATAAGAGTGAACTATGATATTGATATTATATGGTGGGATTGGGTTGCGCACAACACATATATTTATTTATTATTATTGATATTCACATGGTGAAATAAAGGTGAATAGTATTGTATGATGGGTTCGGATTGCGCCCCACAATAATTTATGTGTTTTGTACTCCCTGTTATATTGTATTAGTTTCAGTTCTTTCGTACGAGACTAGGTACCATCACGACTTCTTCGGAGGGATTTTTGGGTCGTGATAAAATTTCAAAGGAAACCTACTTATCCGGGATGCGATTATTCCTTTACTTACTAATCACACATTTTTTATTCATATTTCTATTGTATAGCCATTTCACATTTATGTAGGGGATTGTAAGGATTTAAGCTTTGAAATAGCTTAAAGTGGAGTGATGAGAAGGGATAAAAATTAAATTTTTAAAATTTCCTCCTTTACAAATGATCATTATATGATATTGGAGGAAGAGAAGATATTTGGAGGGTTTATATACGTTTGTACTTCTTCTAGCTCTTAAAGAGTTAATAAGAAGCCAAGCCTCGCGCCTTAGTCATCGTTCACTTGTCTCGACTTTGGGTTTGATTTGGTCAAACGATTTGATTGAATAATTTTTTTGAACAAATTTATTTATTAATATTAATATTTAACGGTAATTTAATTTTCCCTTCGATTTTACTTTCTTGTTATATTTTGCGTAAATAGCCATTTTCATAATAGCCGCTTTACACGCCAACTAGAATACTTGCACCTCTTCGTTAGAGCCCAACCTACTGGCTATAAGTACCAGGTCATTCCCTCAGATTTCCTTAAGACACTACTAAATTCTTTTTATCCTTCCGCATGGTTTTCTTATAGAAAGTAAATCAAAGTAAGTGTGATTTGCTATCAATCTGTGAGTTTGTTGGTTACTGGATTTGAATTACCGCTACACCAGTAAGGGTAATCTGTTTTATCTTGTGATAAAATAATTCTAGACCTCGAGTACTAGGAGCGAATGTAAGTTCCTTAAGGAAACACTGCATTGCACTTGGATTACTTTCTGCTTTCTACTCCATTGCTGTTTACTTAGTTACTGTTCTCAGAATATACTTTTTGAAAATAGATTACTAACAAAAGATACGGTAAACAATTATACATTACTATTATATATAAAAATGTACTATGAGGATTTATAATTTTGTTGGATAACTTCTTCAACTGAATTTCTTTTATGTCGTTTGATATGAATGATGTAACTCTCTCCCAAAAAAAAATAACAACAACCCAGTATAATCCCTACGCAACCTTACCCCTACCCTAGGGTAGAGAAGCTAATTTCAAATATACCCCCGGCATCCTAGGGTAGAGAGGCTCTTTTCAAATAGACCCCCGGCATCCTTCCCTCCAAAAAATTCTCATCTTGCTCTTGGGGAGACTCGAACTCACAACTTTTCGATTGGAAGTGAGGGTTGCTTACCATCAGAGCAACCCTCTTGTCTCTCTCCAAAAAAAACTAAAATTTAATATCTCTTGTGGAAGAAGAAGAAAAAGAGGAGGAAGAATTATCGTATTTTATTTGGGGTACTAGTGTGACAAATATTGAAAGAGAGTTGATGAAATGAGGAGAATGAGGGGTCGTTGAACTAAGCTTTACAAGCGTGAAGTATGAACAAACAAAAAAATGATATCTAGGTGTGAATGAAGGAAAAATAGAAAGAAAGAAGAATGAAAAAGAAATAAGAAGAGAGAGAGAAAAAAAAGGAGGTTAATAATTTGGGTTTTGGAAGGCAGAAAAATTGTTCTTGAGAAATGGGATGAAATCTCTATATGGAAAGATTTTAGTGAGAATTGGGAGATTCTAGTTCAAAGAAGACAATCATTTACAATAATTATTTTTTTCCACTCAAAGATTGACTTTTCATTAAATAATGGTATCATGAACAAAGTCAGTAATCTAAATAACGATATCAGTAGTTAGAAAATGATTATGAATAGAGGCATAGGAAACAAGGAAATAGTAAGCGCTCTGGTGATGTTATTGGCTGGCTAATGACGGCATATAGTTAGAACTTAGAAGGTGTTTTGGCTAAGATTATAAGCCGGCTTATAAGTATTTTTTGGCTTATCATGCGTATTTGGTAAAATTAAAGTGCTATAAAAGCCCGTTTGACTTAACCGATTTAGAGTAGCTGATAAGCATTAGGTATCGAAAAGCACTTTTAAGTGTTGACTGCTGAAAATAATTTAAAAACTAAGTAGTTATGTCCTTGGATAAAAGTATTGAATTATTAATGTAGTTGAAGAACTGGGCATATGAAGATTTCTATTTTAAAAATTGGTATTTTAGGGATAGAATAGTAAATATTTTGGTCAAACTTAAAGTGCTTGTAAGCTGAAATTTGATAAGTTGGGGAGACCAACATATACTTTTTAGCTTATTTTTTGCTTATAAGCACTTTTAATTTTACCAAAAGCGTAGATAAGCCAAGAAGTGCTTATAAGCTTAGCCAAACACTCTCTAAGTTAAGTGTTTATAAGCCAAAAGCCATAAGTTGGTCTCCCCCAACTAATCAAATTTCAGCTTATAAGCACTTTAGATTTAACTAAAATATTTACTATTCTATTCCTAAAATAATTCTTTTTAAAACAAAACTCTTACTTATTATTAATTTCAACACTTTTATCCAAACACGTAACTGCATATTTTTTAGGGAAAAAGGCCAAAATTATACCCCTACTATAGAAAATTATTCACGTTAGTACCCCGTTCTATTTTACGGCTAAAATTGTCCATACCGTTAACAAAGTATGCAAAATTGTCCCTTCCGTTACTAAAGTAGATAAATTTGTACATAAATCTAATAGATTTGGGAAAAAGGCAAAAAAAGTACCCCTACTATTAAAATTTGTCCATGTTAATATGTAAAAGAAGATTTCTAAGAATGTACATCTGCTTTCATGCATTGAAAATGGGATTCATGAGTGGGTTGAGACCATTCATTGGCTTGGATAGAACCTTTCTGAAAGGGAAATGCAAGGGTCAACTGTTAGTAGTTGTTAGCCAAGACTCCATGAGGCATATTTATCCCTTAGCTTGGACTGTTGTTGATAAAGAGACCAAAGTGACACGGAGTTGGTTCTTAAGGCTGCTACAACATTCATTGGACCTCAAAAATGGAGAATAGATTACATTTATTTCAGATATGCAAAAGGTATGACTTTACTTTTTCATTTAGTAAACTTTTGCCTCTATTCTTCACTGTTGCATCTCATTACTGTTTTGTTGCATCTCATTAGTTCATAACTGTGGCATCTCATTACTGTTTTGTTGCATCTCATTAGTTCATAACTGTTGCATTTCATTACTGTTCTGTAGCATCTCATTAGTTTCATTACTGTTGCATTTGATTACAGTTTCATTACCGCATTTAATTGGTTTGTTCCACTGTTGCATTACTGGAGATGTTCACTTTTTGATGCATTTCTTTACTATTTTTTCAATTTAAGGGTTTGATTTATTCAATCCACTTGGTTCTTCTTGAGGCACACCATAGATGTTGTGTAAGGCACATAGAGGCAAATTGGTGCAAAAAATGGGGACATGGAGAATATAAGAAGTACTTATGGTGGGCTGCATGGAGCACATATGAGGAGGATTTTAAAAACCAATGGGGAATATCAGTCCACTTGGTTCTTCTCTGAGAAGAAGTATTGCTTTGCGATACTGATGAAGATGAGAGAAATAAAGTCGAGCAAAGGAGAAAGAAAGAGGCAAAGAGGAGGAATTTGAGCTTGAACCCTAGGTTTATTCGACTGAGATTGTTTTTAGGTGGATGGATTATCAAATGGGACGGGTTATTATGTGGGGCGGGTTGTAATAGTCTAGTTGACAATTTATTAGTTAGTTGGCACATTATTAAGAGGGACTCGGTTGCCATGTAGGAGCTCCGTTAGATTTGGGTACTATTTCTCCTACTTTAATAACGACGTATATTGTTTTAGCCCGAAAGTAAAATAGGGTACTAACATGGATAAATTTCAATAATATGGGTACTTTTTGGGCCTTTTCCCCAAATCTGTTAGATTTAGGTACAAATTTATCTACTTTAGTAATAGTAGGGACAATTTTGCATACTTTGTTAACGGTAGGGACAATTTTAGCCATAAAGTAGAACGGGATACTAACGTGACTAATTTTCGACAGTAGGGGTATAATTTTGGCCTTTTTCCCTATTTTTTAAATTAGCTTCAACACTTATATTTATCAACTACTCTAAATCAGCTAAGTCAAACGGACTCTTAGATTTGCGTATGAAGAATAGTGAGGAGCAGTAACTTCAATCCACTTTCACTCAAAAAGATAACTTTATACAGAGAATGAAGGAGTACAATCATAGGGGATATCAGGAATTATACGATGGATTTTAAGAAATACGAAGCTACAAATCATTATCGCTAATGTATTTCTCTATAGTGTCAATGCAGACGCCCACAGATTTCCCTTGAGTCATTGCCTCTGCAAGCTTCGCTCGTGCCTTCTCATGGCGGCGCAAGATGAGGATTGTGTTCAGTACAGCCCATCTCACCTGAGAATCTGCTTTCTTCTGGGTAAATTCCAGGCTTTTCAGTAATGTATCCAACTATCAAGCAAGTATTTCTGTTAGTCTTTGTTTAACAATTAATACAGAATCAATCATTTCGGTGCAAAATGCACATTAGGCAAGTGATATACGATTTTCAGCCTTATATAAGTTCACCAAGAAAAAAGCTTACCCCTTAAAGTTTAGTCACTAATTAAGAACGAAGAAGACCACCAGTGGGCAGTCATTATTTGGCAACTAAAGTCCAAGAGTAATGGGCCAAAGCTCATGTTGAATCGTTCAATTTGGGGCTTTTGCATCTATACCCATTTTGGGTTCACAATTGAACCTATACCCACTTTGCAAAGAAATTTGCAAGCATATGCACTTAAGGCCTAATAGGTCTGAAGTACAACCAATTGTTTCATGCACATAAGACCAATAAGTTTGAAATAAAAAATTGCACTTCAGATGCACTTACAGCCAAAAGGTTAGAAGTGCAACAAACGTTTTCCTACACTTAAGGCCATAAATCTGAAGTGAACAATTGCACTTCAGATGCATTTAAGGGCTAATAGGTCTGAAGTGCAACCAATGGTTTCACACACTTAAGGCTAAGCCTGAAGTGAAAAATTTCATTTGAAATGTACTTAAGGTCAAAAGGTCTGAAGTGCAACAAACATTTCCTACACTTGAGGCTAATAAGTTTGAAATGAAAAATTACACTTCAAATGCACTTAAGGCCAAAGGGTATGAAGTGCAACCAACCATTTCATGCACTTAAAACCCAAATAGGCCTGAATTGAAAAATTGCCCAGAAACATAAATTTGTTCTTCCAATTTTAACAATCTAATATATGATTTAATACCTAAATTTGCTCCAATTGAGCTCAAATTTGAAACATAACCTCCAAATATCATCAAGAACAACCTCAATCGTCAATTTGTAAAAATAGCAATAAATCTAACGAACCCATTTTGCAATTAAGAAAAGAAGAAGAAAGATGAGAAAAAGGCCTGAAGTTGTTTAAACTGTGGGTACAAGTTAAAAAAAAATTAAAAAATGGGTACAAGTTAAATGGGAACGACGAAATAGAGTGCTACTACAATTTTTACTTCAATTTCTATCTTTTTTCGAATAAATGTAGTATTTGTCACAAGTGAATAAAATGAAAGAATCATAATAAGTTATACAATTATGTATCCGTCAAAAAAAAAACAGTTTGCTAGAGTTGCCAAATGTTTGCCTTTTCTTTCATTTCAACTGTATGTAACATTTACAGTAAGTGGAAGAGTTATCTCTTTAATGCATCGAAAGTAAATAGCAGTACTCCACGATAAAGCAAGGTTGGAGCACTATTGTTTAAGTATATATAGATTATCATATTTTAATGAAATTCATTTTTTTTCTCTGCAGAGTTTCTAAGAACCACAATTATTGTTCAATACACTTCAGATGGCATAATTCGATTTTACCATATGATGTCATGTCCTAATTTAGATGTCTACACAGTTAAGATATGAAGTAAGCAAAATAAACCTAGAAGGTTGGCTTATCGTCATACTATAGGAGCAGAGGAATGATATAAACCTGATTAATGTCAGTCAGGCCTCCCTCAGCATAACCGAACAAAAGATATTCAGTTGCTACACCCGCTAGCGAGATACACGAAAACCGGTTCAGCATCTGTCAGAAGCACATTATTAGTGAAGGAACCATATAACAGGTAAAAGATATAAACATACACAATAATTTTGATAAAGATAAATACCGTGGCTGTTAGTTTTCCACTATTTACCTGCATGGAAATAAATCAGGCTTAAATTAGAAGGAAAGAGTAATAAAATTATAACATGATTATTGCCCAGCCCAGAAATCTTGCAACAGAATATGCATAAAGGGGGAATATTAAAAGAACAACCAATACTGAAAAGCTTTACTGGAGGTGAAAAATTGATAGGAGACTACCTACTTCCTCCATAAACTCAAAGTCGACAAAGGCTGTCCCTGCTTGGATGTTTAATGATCCTTCCTTCTTCAAAGCATCCAAACTAGTGAGTGTATACCCCTTTGGAAGAATACCCAGCAAGTAGGCAATCAAGAAATGGCCAGCTTCATGCTAGATCAGAATTGGGGAATGAACAGCTTGTTACAAGACAAGTCAAGGAAAAATTAATGAAGACTTTCTGAGAGAGAAAAGTAGAGGCAAAGAATAAGGAAATTAAATACTTGCTTGGTATTGAAGACATTGCTAGAAGGAACACCAAAATGAACAACCAAATTCTGAATGTCTCTTAATTTGTAACTCTTTTGTAAAGATGTTCCAATCAAAGAGTTTTGAAACTAAAGGAATACTTTAGTTTCATTCTGTTTTCTTTCTTGAGAAGAGTTGAAAACTAAAGCCCTTTTAGTTTTGTGCATTTGTATGAGAGAGAGAGAGAGAGATGAATCTCACTTGAACAACCCTGTTGCGGTACTTCTGACTGAATGTATGACCAATTGTGTCAAGGATCAAAGCACCAACCCCTCCAATGAAAGACACCTAGGCACAAATATGGATAAATCAGCAAGTATGCTTGAAATATCTCAAATCACATAGCTCCACGTTGTAGTCTTCATACTTTCACCTCACTTGACTTGATTAAGTCGTTAACAGTCAAATATACATAAACAAGAGTGCGAACTGCTATCACATGGTTAAGGGGGTTCTCCTTTTTAAGAAATACTTATTATTTTCCCAAGACATAACATGTAACTAAAAGATTATCACGAGCATGTCCCTAATGTGATTTTTAGACATTGAGAAAAGGCAGCACAAGGAAAGCAAAAGTGTTATTCATCTGGAAACATGTCAAACTAGCAACTGTTACATGAAAGCTTAAATTTTCAAGGAGAAATAGTGTAGTTCGATGCTCATGTGATAAAAGTTGTCTTTAACAACCCTTTTAGAGTAAAGCTATAGGAGCATTATATTGGAGATTGTGGTCTTATTGATGATTTTTTTAATGTCAGTTGGTATTCAGTTCTCGTCCTCTTCTGTTGTAGATCTTTTTCCAAAACTCTTTGTTTTAGATTCTCTTTCAGTATATCTTCTATAAGTGAAAACTGAAGCTGGTAGCAATTAGGAATGTGGTTTTTTGTTCCTAACTGGTCTTCCATGGTTACTTATAATTTTAATAGATCACCCTGGAAACATAATCCTTATTGCTAATTTCTAGAGAAAAGAACCATGCTGAGGTACAAAAGATCCTGCCAATAGACATAACCGCACAAGTCTGCTGTATGAAAGATCCTTGTACTAGATGTAAATGCACAAGTTGTTCAGAATCATCAGAAAGAAAATGTTTAATTAGTAGAGAAACTGGAAAAAAACCTTTTCGGATCAATCAAATCCAATTAATTTACAAGATATGTATGGACATATCAATGATGATCAAATGACTAAACATTTTCTTTCTATTTCTCCTAACCTCCTCCTCAGTTTCACTGTGATGACTTCAAGAACCATAAGGAGGTACATTGGCAACCTAAATTCTCAATCAAAGATGAAAAGTTCTCGAGAAAGGATCTTTGAACTTGAAAGACCCATATGAGATGATTCTCTTCTCTGCAACTCATATCTTTAGGTTTAGCCTGGTTTCCAAGATGCCAAAGATTCTAGTTCACACTTATCAGTTTTACCGGATTTGCTTCAAATGATCGCATGGAAAACGAATTGAGGTCAGAAAGGGCATCACTGAAGAAATAGCTCTTACAGAAAGCATTGGACAAGAAAATGTGCAAAGCAACTTGTAGCAAGTAAATCTGAACTTTGAGTTTCACATGGAGAAAAGCAAAAGTTGATCTTGTAAAACTTAAAGCAAATCAAATGCTCAGTGAATAACATGGCTCTGACCTTAGCAACCATTTTCAAGAAATCGCTAAAGACAAGAAATAAAAATTGTTTTATCTACAATCAGAGAGGAATGACATGTAGCAAATTTATTTAAAAGAAAAAAGAAGGAATCTAAAGAGTTTACCAAGTCCAGAGTCCACACAAAAAGAAGTCCAAGAGAAACGAAAAGGAGCTGTTGTGGACTCAAATCAAGCGCATACCATGCAGCAATGCCACCTAATACAGCAGCAAACTGAAGATTTCTTTCAATTGCACCAAGGGTGGTATCAACTGGTGATAGAAGAGCTGTGGCTTCTATACCGTTCAACCTCAATTCATCCAAGGAATATAGCCTCTGAGGTACCTGTATAAACCTACACATAAAGCTAAAGCAGTTTCCTAACTACAAGGCGAATGTCTTTCTACAAAATTAAACTTGAAATGATTAGCTAGACACAGTTTAACCACTATATCCAGCTAAACTCTTAACAACTAAGTAAGCTTTCAAACTTTCTTACAAAGCAATTATATGTATATTTATAGCAATAAAACTTCATCATAAATGCAAATTAATAGATGAACCAACAAAGAGAAAATAGGTCCAACTCCGCCTTGCCCCCAGATAAGGAAATTTGCATCATATGAAATTAATTGATAAAACATTAGCAAAAGAACCTGTCGAGCGGCGCCGAAACACCTAAGACCACCGGGTTTGCCCTGCAAATCCTTCACAAGAGACAGTGCAGCCCTGTCATCACCCTTCTTTAACTCCTTATCCACCTGCTCCAACACCGATAAACTCACTATCCTCGAATTCCTCAATCCCAACTGGGAACAATAAACCAATCCACCACAATAGGCAGCAGCACTACCCATTTTGTATCTGAACACTTTGGACTGAATGAATTAAAACAAAACATACCCAGTAACAGTCCGTCTACGTTCTACGTTGTCAGCCGCACAAAAGGTATAGGCTAAATTTTTATGGATTTAATTCTGGTGCATGTGAACTTCAAAAATGAGCTAAAGTAATTTTTTTTAAAAGTATTTTTGTTAAAAGCATTTTTGGCCAGAAATGGTTTGTATTTGACTAATTAGTTTAAAAAATACTTCTAAGCAGTAATTACTGTTAGGCCAAGCTTTTAAAAATTATTTTTAAGTGTATTTTTCTCAAAAGTACTTCTCCAAAACTGCTTCTACTTCTAGCACTTTTTTCCTTCCAAAAGCTTGGCCAAAAAATACTTTTGATCAAAAAAAACTTGGCTAAACAGGCTATCTGATTCCTCCTACCAAATTATGAATATTATGTATATCAGAGGAATAAGATCAATTCCCCTCAATACTCAATACATTATGTTTTCTTTTCTTTTTATGCTTCTTTTCTTTCTTTTTTTCTCTTTTTTTAGTTTATTCCCCACTTCTAGTGTTCTCAAAGCTATTCCTATTACTTTTTGTTCTCCCTAGTTCCAAGTTGTACAAAAATCCCAATTTGAGTTTCATGTCTCACTCTCTCATACTTTAGAACCCTATTCTCAAAAAGATTTTATTTTAGATTTAGTTTATTCCCTCCTATTCCAACATTTGATGAATTATTCTTACAATTTTGCATATAAAAAGTAAAAAGATTTGCTTAAAGTTTTAGCGAAAGATTTTTTTTTTTTTTTGTAACTAACTTAATTTTATTAAGGCCAAATACATCATCAACACCTCAAAGTTGTTCACCATTTTTACTTAAATATTCAATATTAAGTATGTTTCATCTGAACACTTAAATCATGTTTTAATGTGTCATTTAGACACAAAAATCTGACACGGCCAACTGTTTCTCATATTTTTCAAGAGCGTGAAATGCCCCAAAAACAAACTTCTCATACTTCTTGTCAGAAAAATGATTAACTTTCGCCGGAAAATAAATAATTGTTGCCTAAAGAAATGTTCTTCAGCAATTCAAAAGAAATCAAATTTAAAAATTGAACTAGTTTAGAGATTAATGAAGGTCACACATCTGTGACTTGAGTGAAGAAGGCAACATAGCAGATGAAGATAGAACAAGAAAGAAATAGTGAGAGAAAGAAGAGTAGAGAGAAGATATTAATTTCTTTATTCAACTTAACCAAATGATAATGTACATGATATATATAATACCTAGATAGCTTAATCTTAAGTAATCCTAATTAACAAACTAACTATTCTGTTAACATGTCACGACCCAAACCCAATCGTGATGGCGCCCAACCCTAAAGCTAGGCAAGCCAGACCAACAACTGTTTCCAATTAGAAAATCAATCCCAAAAGGACAAACTCAAGAAGAATATAAGAGTCAATAGATACTCCAATAATAATAGTATGTATAATAATAACTGAAAACAGGAAATCCACAAAATTCCACAGAGCAAAGCTAAACTATAGTCCGATACCTACCATGAACTAACAACAATAGCAAATCACAATTAGCACATATAATTTACATATAAAAATGCAATGCAATGCACATGACCGCTACGGCGTGTAACATCGACGGCGCTTACTGGGAGTGTGTATAGACTCCGGAAGGGCTCCTTCAGCACAAATGCAATATTCATATCATCCGCTGCGGCATGCAGCCCGATCCGTACTCAGCCACAATATGCATATGAGTCATTCAACAGTTCAATTTATTTATTTCCAGGTTCCAGCTCATTAACAATGAAAAATACTTTAATTTTATTTAATTTTCCAAGAATATGTGACTTAGCATTTCATAATCGTGATTTCGAACCAGGACTGAGATTAGTAATTATGCAAACCAAGCTATCACATATATACCTATCCCCTAGGGATACTACAGGTCGGCACAAGACCCCAAACATGGCTTACAGCCCACCAATATATCTAACACAGTGTGCGTTTCAACCGCCAATATAATATTATTCATATTCGGTATGGACCAAGTCTCAATCCCCAATCATAATCAATCCCGCACTTGCCATGGGGTGCGAGCCATGCCCTAATAGCGTCACAATGTGCTAAGCCGGAGTTTCAAATCCTCAGGCTACCATATACACTAACTACTCACCTCTAGCCGGTCGTGGACTCGTCCGCCATACCTTTTCCCTTTGAATTTGCCACCTCGTGCGTTAAATCTAGTCAAAACCACGGCAATTACATCAATATAGGTCAAAGAAACAAAACCCAATCAAATTTACTTGAAAAACGCAATAATACACGAAGTTGGTAAAACCCGAGCCCCGAGCCCACTTCTCGAAAAATTCCAAAATTTATACCAACAGATTCCTCGTCTCGCCACAAGTCCGTGCATATAAAGTTTATTGAAAACGGGGTCCGTTTGACCCCTCAACTTCCACTTTTATCTTCCTAGATTTCCAAGCCCTAACCACCATATTTTTCACTTAAATCCTCAGTTTTTGGGGTGTTTAATCTATAATTTTGTGTTATAATAACATAATTCGAGTTTAGGAACCCTTACCTGATGAATTACCACTGTTTTTCCTTGAAAACCCTCGTAATTCGCCTCTTTCCGAAGTCAAAAGTGTGTTTTTGACCTCTAAAATTTCGACACACTGTTTCATTAAATCACATCGATTTTCGCTTCTACGACAACCCAACCGCTTCTGCGGTTTTCGCTTCTGCGGTGATACGCTTAAATTACACTTTGATAATTAGTGTAAGGCGGTCGTTATCAAATATAGTAACCCAACAAGGTTGGGGTAGAATCCCACTGGGAATAGGTGTGAAAAGGTTATCGGAATTAGTGTGTTACCCGACTAAAATCTTAAATCTATTCCATTGGTGGTAACAAGAAAATGTAGTAAGAGTATCAAGAGTATGTGTCACACCTCCTTTTTACGCACCCGCGAGGGCACAAGGAGTTTTTCCAATTAAAGGACAATCGAAACGGGATTTATTTAATTAATTCAGAGTCGCCACTTGGGAGAATAATGGTGTCCCAAGTCACCGGTTTAATCCCGAACCGAGGAATTTTATGACTCTGTATTACAGTCTATGTACCAGAAATCCGGATAAGGAATTCTATTAACCCGGGAGAAGGTGTTAGGCACTCCCGAGTTCCGTGGTTTTAGCAAGGTCGCTCAATTGCAATTTTTTGTTTCTATCTGATTCTTTTATATATTTTAACTATGTGCTTTTAATGTTCCGCTTTTAATTTTAAGAAAAATTGCGACGTCACGAAAACACATTTCGAGTCGCACCGCAACCAGTACGCCTGTGACTTTAATGTATTTTAGTTTCGCCGAGAGTAAGATTTGGGTCACATAAATGCGCACCCGTATCTAGGGAAGTGATTCATTTGCAAATCATGCCTAAAGAGTCTATCGTCTTATTAATTCTGGAAAATGACCGTGACATTCGCTAAACGGTCTCCCCGAGTCTATGTTTTTGTTGCAATTGATTGAGGGCCCCGCAATTAGGTGTTTAGTGCGGCGAGGCTCATCTCGCTCTTTTATTAAAGGCCAGACCTAACATGATTATGCCTTTTTATTTGACTGGTCTCAAACAATAAACCAAGGTCCTGGTTAAACGATATTTTAAAAACTATACATTAAAACCTCCCAGTCAAGTTTATACCAACTGACTTATGGATTCACTTCTAATGAGACGAGGCCAAGGAATTTGTCATTTATACTACAAAGTTGGCTATCAAATTCTGACGTCGAACCCGCAACTATTTAACATACGCGAATGATTCACGTTAAAGTCCTCGTTTGCGTGATTTTATTAAGTTCCAGTTAATAGCCTAACCCCAATTGCAATTATCTAATAATCTAAGTTCATGACAGATTGTTATAAAATGGTAGTGGGACATGGTACTAGCTTTCAGATTCCTTTATATACATGGCTAAGCTATTAAGCTACCTTTAGAATTTATCAGCAAAGTATCCATGAGATTGCATTACTCCTTATATTTTGGCACACGAGACTTCAACAATCAAAGTAACCAAACCAACATGAGGTATTAATACTACAATATTGAACATCATCATCACAGTCACATAATCTTCATAGCAAAAATGTTCAATTATCTCATGTCATGATTACAACTAATTTACTCAATCCTAATCAAACTTCATACATCTTCAATCATAGACGAGTATTTAGCTAAACATTTCACAAATGGATACAAAAATAGAACATCGAATGAACTTAGTCAACTGTTTCGTATATGCTTCTTCATTTGATTTTCCAAGTCAAACTCTCATTGATTCTTTACAATTGTATACAAGGATATAGAGAGTACCTGGACAATGGAAACAGACAGAGAAAAAGAAGTCAGCAGTAACAATGGACAACAGCAACAGCCATGCAAGCGTGCACCAACAACACAATCCAAATGCAATTCAAAACAGTCAATCACCCAAGGCCAATTGTAGCCGAGACCAATCAGTCACACCCAAATAAACAACCAGTAAAAGAACCACGACCAGCAGTAACAACAAACAGCAAACAGCACAAGAACCACAGCAACACAATACCAAACTTTTACTAGAATGCCTCAACTGAACCCAAAGTCTGCTTGAAAACCAACCAGCAAATGCTACTGACTCTAATGAACCAATCGAACAGGGAAATGTAGCTCAATTCAGGCATCTCCAAGCCCCCCTTTTTGTATGTGTGTCTATGCTTCTTAATCTGTGTCTATATGAATGCCCAAACTGCTCTCTCTATATCTCGTTTCAGAATTCTATCCCTCTTGTCCCTCTTCTATTTTTAAAACTCTCTCCCAGGTGTCCTAGGTCTGTGTCCTAATCTGTGTCTATATCCCCCTCTCACTGTCTCCTCCCTCCTTAAACTCTCTCTGTTTTCCTCACTTTAAAACTCTCTCTCCAGTCATTTTTCAGTGTGTATCAGTGTGTTCCAGTGAGTTCCAGTGAGTCTTCCTCTGTCTACCTTCCTCCAGAATCCCCTTTTTATATCTGTGTGTGTCTGTATGAATGCCCAGACTGCCCCCCCCCTTCCTTAGCACATGGGTACTTTAGCTTTTAAATCATTTTCCCCCATGCTTGTTCTGATTTTTCAGCTGACACAGCACTTATCAGACTTAAAACATAATTCTTTTGGCCCTGATATTCTCTGACTTCCCACTCTCCAAACAAAACAGTGTGCTCCTTCACTCCTAAATGTTAGGTATGGGTCTGTTTAAGTGGGATTCCCTGCTGTCTTGCAGGCTTTACTGACTAAACTCATGTGCAATGCAATTTTGAGCATCTTAATTATTGGCCTTTAATCTCTAAAGCTACATCTAGTATCTGCCTATGACCCTAACAGCAACACATTATCACAATTATGGTAACAGTGATTCCCAGGGACGGGCAAAACAAAGGAAACACAAAGCTAATTATTCGACGACCTCAATCGAATCGAATAATCGCCTTATGACATATACAATAAACAATAAGGAACAATCGACCAAATAAAAGGTCATTTGGAGGCGGGCAGAACGAATTTGAAAGACAAAAGAATAAGAAAATCTACTGAGATAAATTACACAAGTAAACAGATGTTAATAAGACACAAACAGAACAAAAATGAAAAGAAAATCACCTCAGGAAATCAGAATGACCCAGGTTCGAACTTGGCTTGTCTGCTTTGAGGTCGAATAGACCTTAATCGAAGTGTTCTCACACGAGAACACATCGAATAAAGTCCATTAGACCCCGAAATCCCAAGTTAATTTGGCCTAATTCGTCATTTTCAATTTTAGGGTTCTTGCGGGTGGGATTTGGGGCTCGGCCAGTTCCGGTTAGATTCGAATGAAACTAAGGGCGGTAGGTGTGTGAGGGGGGTCTAAAGGTGGTGTGGTGTAAAGTTGGTGGCCGGCGGGGCTAGTTTGAGTTCGACTCGAATCTTCAAATGAAGATTCGAGAACATCCAGGCTGATTCGAGACAAACCACGCACGGGGTTGGATAGAGGAGGTTGAGGCGGGTATGTGGTGTAAAGTTGGTGACCGGCGGCGTTGTTGCCGCCGGGTTTTCAGGCGGAGGGCGAGGGGGCGGCGCTAGGGTTTGTAATATGTGAAGGTTGAGAGAGAGAGAGAGACGAAGGGGGTGGGGGGCGTCTGAGTCTGGGAACGGGTTAGAGGTTTGGGGGGGTTTTGTGTATTAAAATCACCGTTTAATCTCAGCCGTTTGATTATAACAATCAACGGCTGAGATCGAGTGGAATTTATTAAAACGGGGTCGTTTGGAGGGGTAACGGGCTGAGGGGTGGATTTCCGGGTATGGGATTTGGACTTTGGGCATTTTTGTGTTGGGCTCGTCTGAATGGGCAATAGAGGCCCAATTCGATTACTTCCTTCATTTCTCCTCAATTTTCTTCTTTTCTTTTATTATATATATATATTTTTTAATTCCTAATTTATTGAAACACAAAATTCTACAATACATTACGAAGTCAAATTAATTTATAAAGACTAATTACGTTCGAATAACGATTCACACATTAAACATTAATTGAATTACACAATTTTAACTAAAGTGCAAAGCACGACCATTTGATTTTAATTACTTTATAAAACAAATTACTTAATTAAATTCTGAGTTCAAAATGCAACATATATATATTTTTTATTAATTTAACATCAAAACACACACGCACGAACGCAAACAATAAGCACAAGAAATAACAGGAAATCCACAAAAATTGCAAACAAAACAAAACTCTTTATTTTGAATTTTTGGGAGTAATTTCCGTATAGGGCAAAAATCACGTGCTCACAGCTGCCCCTCTTTGCGCGGAAACATGAAGAGTTTTCGTGCAAAGATAAGTGAGCGGATACGAGCGATTTTTTGCCCGTCTGAGCACTCCGTATGAAGCATTTTTTCGAAAAGTTTGACCGAACCTTTGCTTCAAAGGTCTCCTACATATCCCTGGCTAAAAGGGAATCAGGTCAATGTAGTTCGGGAAGTTCTGGTAGCTGGGACTACCATGACTGTTGCCACGTTGTGAGCACGTGATTTTTGCCTAACATGAATTACTCCCACAAAATCAAAACAAAAATTGTCTATTTTATGGTGTGTATTTTTTTTGTGATTTTGTGTTATTTTTCTCTTATTATTTGCATTTTTGCGTGTGCATGTCTATTATTTAAATTAATATAAAATACAAAAATGTTTGCATTTGCATATAAAATTCATGTTTGTAATTTAGAGTAATTAAGTTTGTTTTACGAAAAAAAAATAATAACAAAATATATATCTTTCGCATTTTTTACCATTTATTGTCCAAATGTGTGATTTTAATTTATTTTTTGGTATTTAACTATGCTTGTTTAATTGTTATTGGAGGCTAATTAATACATTTGATAAGTTTAATTTTGTTTTGTAATTTAGGATTGTTAAATTTAGTTTGTAATGATTTAAGAAAATAAATCAAAAGAATGAAAGAAAATCGGATTGGGCCATTTTGGAATTAAGATTAGGCCCAAAGCACAATTACCTTCAGCCTACCCGTTTTGATAACCCACCCGGATCCGCCCACTACGATTTTAAATCTGAACCGTTGGATTTTGGTGATCCAACGGCCAAGATTGAATCTATAATTTAACTATACCAAAAAACCCCCAAACCCCCCAAACCCTAATCCAATTACTTCCTCTCCCATTTCTTTCTCACACAGCCGCCAGTCACGACCCCCCCCCCCCCACTTCGTCTTCTTCATTCCTCTTCCAAACAACCACACAGCCGCCGGCCCTTCCCCCTCGTCGCTGCCATCCACCGGCCGAGCACCAACACCCATCGGCTAGCCACCGGTTCGACCCCTATTCGTTTACAAACGAACAAGCCGCCAGCGACTCTCGTCCAGCCGCCATCGTCCAGCGACTCCCGTCCAGCCTCCACTGCCCGTCCCTTCGTTTTCTCCGACCAACCAACGCCGACAGGCACAAAATCTTTATTTCCTAAAGCCCCAAAACCAAAGAACCCTAAATTTCGAATTAGGGATTTGTTTTCGGATTTTTTCAGAGAAATTGGGGTCTAATAGACCTTAATTGATTCATTTTCGTTTGAAAACATTTCAATTAAGGTCCGTTCGATCCCGAATACGAATTTTCTATTCTCGGCCGCTGCTTTGTTTTCAAATTGATCTCGGCCGCTGCTTTGAATTGATCGGAGGTACTGTTTTACTCTCTTTCTTTCCTTGTTGTTTTATTTGTTTCGATTATGGTCGTTTCGTTTGTTGATATTTCTTCGGACAGATATCGATTCTCTGTTTTTCTTCTTCATCTCTTGGGACCTTTTATTTGGTCGACTTGATTGTTTGTTATTCTTCGCTGTTTAACGAGTGATTGCGAATCGAATTCGATTCGTTGTTAATATCGTTAAGTTGTTTGATATTGATTTTATACATGCTGTCCGAAATTGTTGGTCACTGCTTTGTCGGATTTGTTTGTCGATTACGCATATCGTAATCGGCTAATCGAATAATATAGAATGTGTGTTTGCGTCGATTAGCGTCGTCGATTAGTTAGCTTCATTTTCCTTCTTACCCCTGCTTTGGCCGAAACACTGTTGCATTAATTTGTCAATTCTAAAATTCTGTTTTGTCTATTGGATTACCGATGTTGTTGAATACAGGTTCGCGTCGATTAGCGTCGTCGAACATTTAGTTTCGTATTTTGCTGCATTTCTTTTCTTTTCTCTCGGCTTTGGGGTATACAAATTTGAGAATTTGTTGTCGGCTTTTGTTGTCGATCATACATGTTGTGATTCGACTTAACGAATGTCGTCGTTTCAATTCGCAAATTTGTTGTTTGAAATTCCGGGCAGTGTTTCACTGTTTGCTTGATTGAAAATCTTTTCGGTTTGTTGTTTGTTTCAGAATGTTGAGTTGGTTGTTGGATTGTTTGTTTTGAACCATTGTTGACTCTAATATAGGATTGGAATTGGTTATAGCTGTTTGAATCATAGAGTTTAACTAGCTGTGAGTTAATAAGAAATGATTGGATATAGATGTTTAGCTTAGGATAGAAATTTGAGGGTGCAAGGCACATGTTTAGGCAGTGGAACCTGCTGGACAGCAGGTATCCCATATAGTTTCTGCACTTTAGGGCTGTTTAAAGGGGTAGAGGCATGTTTATACAGCTGAAAAGTGCAAAAGAGGAGAGAATAATGTGCTGGACAGATCTGGAGTAATTAAAATATGTTGTTAATCTGAGTTTTGAAGGCTATAAAATGAAGAAAGACTCCCTGGAAAAAAAGAGTGAACACACACACAGACAGTGAAATACTCTCTGGAATTCACACATTTTTGAGAACACACAAAATACACACATAGAAAAATTCTTTGGCATAACACATAGAGAAGGCAATCATTGAAAAATAACAGAGAGAGTTCCAGTCTTTGAAAAATCAGAGAGAATTTCAGAAAAGAGTGAGATTTAGACTATAAACCTTAAAGATCAGTACATTCAGAATTGCAAGGTTGAGATTTATTCCCATAGTTTCAATCTATTCCTTTTTTCTTCTGAGTGTTCAAAGTCAGACAATTGGTTGCTTGGCATCTGTTTTATCTTTTACTTTGATTGTGATTGCAAATTGGTATTACTGGGATTCCAATTGGTGGTGCAATTGAGTCTTTCTTGAAGTTGCTACTAGGTTCCTTAAGTTTTTTTTTGCTCGGTTAAACTACTCTTGGAATCTTCTGGCACTGTTCGATACTGGCTTATTGTTGGTTGCTGAATTTGCTGTTTGCCTGTTGTGTTTGTGAGCTGCTACTGATCTCTTCTTTCTCCATTTTTTGCTGTTGAATTCCAGGTATATTCTTGTAACCACACTGGCCGAGAATAATTGCAAATTGACAAAAGAAGTTGATATAAAGATGTTGAAACAAAAATAGTTTATTTTTCTTACCTTTTGTTTAGTTTTGTTCTATGATTTAGCAATGAGGCTTTACTGTACCTTGTTTTACAACTAGAATTGATTCGATTTAAGTTTTGTAGAAAGTTTATAAACTGAAACTTGAAAAAACTCATATGTTAAGCCTCTAGCGTTATTTAATTCCTCAAATGATGAAATACTTAGGATTGTTAAGTGATTTATGCTTTTGACATTTTTTAGTCATAGTTTGCTTGTAGTTTAAGATACAGTTATTTGTAAAAATAGATGTTAGAATTTCAACAAAAGGGATTTAAGATTACCATTAGGTATCCTATTGCGTTAGCGGTTAGCCTAGCAAATAGAATAAATAAATAAATAAATAAATTGGAGCGCACTATATTACGGATAATCTTATGCCAAGTAATGAACCATGACGAAATACTCACACCCGGCATAGTCGATTAAATTTTTTACTAATTTATATTTTGTTTTAGGCAATTTTTTAAGCTATTATCTTGTATAAGGTCTTTAATCAGAAATAATTTTTTTTTTTAAGGGATATACTGTCAAATAAATTGATTCCTTGTTTTAGTATTACAACGATTTTAATCGGCATAGTTTCAAAGTAAGTAATTCAGATATATTTTTTATTTGTCAAAAGTCCGAGTCTGTTGTAATTAGTTTTTGTTTTCTTTGGGTCAGGTTTCAAATTAATAAGAGCGGTTTAAAGTTTAATTAAAGCATATAATTTATAAACATGTATAAAATCAGGATATTTTAGCCATTTATAATAATTGAAGCGACCGTGCTAGAACCACGGGATCCGGGGTGCCTAACACCTTCCCTCGGGTCAACAGAATTCCTTACTTAGAATTTCTGGTTCGCGGACTTCATTTGGAAAGTCGAAATTTCCTCGATTCGGGATTTAAATAAATCGGTGACTTGGGACACCTTAATTTATTCCAAGTGGCGACTCTGAAATAAATAAAATAATCCCGTTTCGAATATTGTCACTTAAATTGGAAAAAACTCCCTTGTACGTTTATCCTTCTGGGGTAGTGTGCGCGCCAAAAGGAGGTGTGACAGCTCTGGCGACTCTGCTGGGGACGCAAACCCAGAACCACTGGTTCAGGGTTTAAGAATTCGAGCTTTGAATAATTATTTTATTTGGCTTATTTATTATCCGATTTTATTACATGTTTATATTTGATATGCTAAATGTCGCTTTACCGCTTTGATATTTTGTGAACTGTATATAAATTGTGCCGATACCCATTTTCTTTCTTTCTCTTCTGAGTCTTTTGAAATATAATACCGGGCATTTGCTGGACATAGCCCGTTTTTCTCAAGATAGCTGTGGTGCTTGGCATCCGGTGAAGGATTTTGTAGTCACACATGTTTAGGCGGAGAGTTTTGTCAATTAAGCCGGAAAGCCATGCTACCGGTGCACTGACACTCTTCGGCTCGAGTTGTCCGCTCAAGTTAAAGCCAGTCTAGACACTTTTCCAACATGATGATGATTTAGAATAACAAGACCTTATGCCGGATCCCCGATAGGAACATTTATTTGCATCATGTGCATATTTGACTTAGGAGGCTCAACACAGGGGTTGGGCCTGTCTAGGACAGGTGTACCTGAAACAAAAAGACCAACTTGTTGCATCTTTTTGTGCATTTATTTGTTTCGATCTTACATGCCGACCGGTTTGTTAAAAAAGAGGAAGAAGTGGAAAACGTCAGGGTATATAGTTAAAATAATTTTATGAAAATAGTTAGTTCTTTGAAAATAAATTATAAAAAAAAAAAAAAATGCAAAAAAAAAATAAAATAAAATAAAATAAAATAAAAATTCCAAACTAAATTTTCTTAATTTTATGAAAATAGTTAGTTCTTTGAAAATAATTTCTGAAAAATGCAAAAGAATTCCAAACTAAATTTTCTTAATTTTATGAAAATAGTTAATTCTTTGAAAATAAATTCTGAAAAATTGCAAAAAAATTCCAAACTAAATTTTCTTAATTTTATGAAAATAGTTAATTCTTTGAAAATAAATTCTGAAAAATTGCAAAAAATTCCAAACTAAATTTTCTTAAATTTATGAAAATAGTTAATTCTTTGAAAATAAATTCTGAAAAATTGCAAAAAATTCCAAATAAATTTTCTTAATTTTACAAAAATAGTTTAGTTTCTTTGAAAATAAATTTCCAAATAAATTTTCTTAGTTCCTTTGAAAGTAATTTGTTTTAGAAATGCTGTTTAAAAAATAGTTCGTTTTCTTTTCTTAAAATAATTTAGTTCTTTTATTTTCGAACTACGCAAGTTTGATTCTCACCAAAAATGAGATACGTAGGCAACCCATATCGGGCTCAACTAATACTGATTTTTTTTTAAGAAAATAAAAAATAAAAAAATAAAAAAAAAATAAAAAACAATAATAAAAATATTAGAATTAGGATTTTTGTTCTTAGTCGAGAGTTAGGAAATTTTGCAAAAATAGCCAAACGCCTCAAAAGGGGCGCCGGAGGACTAATTTCGCAAAACGGAATATAGACATCACACTGGTATCCTGTTATACAGCCTTCAAATCTTCTTCAAGTGCTGAAAGGCCGTATTAACAAGATTCATTTTTTTTATATATATATAATAAAAAAATAAAAATAATTTTTTTTAAATCTTAAATCCATTTTTATCTTTTCTAGGATCAGCATGACTTCCACGCAACGAATCGGCCAAAAAAGGGTGAGAGACGAAATGCTACCTATGTTCATGGTCCAGGACAAAACCCCAGATCGGCTCCGTAAATGGTGGACTAGTTTTTCAACTTGGGAAAGAAATCAAGTTCACAAGCACCTCAAGTTTCTTCCGGACATCATGATGATAAAACCGGATAAAAATGTGATCAGAGCTTTAGTGAGTTTTTGGGACTCAACAAGCAATGTGTTCAAATTCCGGGATTGTGAAATGACACCCACTTTGGAAGAATTGGGCGGACTCACAGGGCTCGGAAGAGATTTGCACAAGATGAGGCCTGCAGCTCCTAGGCGGATAAGTGTGAATAACTTCTTGAAAAAGCTATGTCTCCGGCGGGTTCCCCTCGGTTGTCCGGAGAACGGTTGGGTGCCACTAGATTATCTCTACGACAGATTTGGTGATAAGGAAGGGTTTGGGAAATTCTCAAACGTCGAATTTGTTAACCAGCTAAATTATGACGCCTGGGGAGATTTAAGAATCTATGCTTTCATGATCGCCTTTTTGGGAACCATGGTTTTTCCCGAACGTGGTGGGCGCATCAAGATCCGTTTAGCTGCGGTGGTCTCATATCTACAGAGTAACGAGGAACACACTGTTCTTCCGATGATACTAGGAGACATCTTCCGGGCCTTAACTCGGTGCCAAGAAGGACAAGACTATTTTGAGGGTTGCAATATTTTATTACAAATGTGGTTTATAGAGCATCTCTACCATCACCCAATTGTGATAAACTTCAAAGCAGATTGGCTGAATTATATTCGCTGTCATACAAACAGAGCCGCCCGTTGTAACCTTCCAGAAGACTTGAGGACTTGGCAAGAACTCCTCAACTCTTTGAGAGCTGATCAACTTACCTGGAATTATTATTGGTTCCCTTCCGCCAAAGTCATGCATATGTCGACATACCGCCCATTCTACATATTAATGGGTTTCAGGGGTTTCCAACCATATGCCCCGCTACGTGTCATGCGGCAGCTTGGAAGAGAACAGAAAAAGGCCCCAATTGAGGATATGCGATCATTTGTATGGGAATTTGTGACAGAAGAGACCCCGAGGGAGACTTATGCACAAAAGGTTTGGTTCGGTAGTCGACTCTCCGACATTAACGAAATGGTTGCCGATCGGGAACGGGGAGAAGTGAGTCTCGCTTATCTTGAATGGTTCCACAACCAACCAGTACCAGAGCAAAGGTCAGAAAGGTCAGTGAAGTATGCCGTCGATTGGGAGAGAGAAATAGAAGCCAGAGTTAGAGAGGTTGAGCATGAAACAACACAGAATTTCCAATCTTGCATCAACACTTTAAAAGAAGACAAAGGAATCCTGGAAGCAGCCATGGACATACAACAGGCTGACTTCGATCGGGAAAGGGCCGGTTGGGAGCAGGAAAGAGAAGCGCTCCAAACTCGAATTCAAGAGATGCAATTGGCCGCAGAAAGGTCAAGGAGGAGTCGGAGTGATCAAATGCTGATAAACAATTTGGAAAGAAAAGCCTTTGAACACCAAGAAGACTTGGAGAAGGCAAAAGCGACTTTGGTTGCAGTCCGAACAAAATGGAAGAGAGCGGCCCACCAAGAAGCACTCCGTCTACAACAAGTAGAGAAAGACTATGATGCGATCATCGTTGATTTGAGAAAAGCAAATGCCACTCTTAAAGAGCGAACTCTCAAGCAAGTCCAGGATGCTAAAGCAGATAGAGACCGTTGTCACAACTTGATGGCACGGATGGAAAGACAAATAGATAGGCTCTTGGACCATGTCTCCGGCAACTCTCAAGTATTAGGGGCAAAGAACAGGCACATAGAGCAGCTGCTCAGAGAAAAGGACATAATCAGAACCAGGATCAATGAGATCGGGCACTACATTACTATGAGGTGTTTGAACTGCGAACGAGTACCTCGGCCTGCCCTCTTTTCTTCAATCATGGAATGTGTCCACCAGGTCATGGCAGAATTGGGAAGTATACAGAAAGATCTCACCCCAAGAACTGCAGCAAGGCCAAATAGCGCCCCCCCGGCGCAAAGATTCGAGGCGTTGGAACATGCTTAGGAGAGTCTTTTGTTTTAGAGTCTGTTTGTCCTTTTACAAGTTTTTCTCCATTGTTGTATTTTGCAAGTTGTTTCAAGTTTTAAGTTTGTTGAAATAAAATTCATGAACACTTCATCTTATGTCTATTGTTTCCGAACTACGCCCGGTCTGATTCATGCGGGGACATGATACGTAGGCAATCCACATAAGATTCGACCATCACTAAAAAATAAATAAATAAAAATAAAAATGAAAAAAAAAAAAAAAAAAGGGGGGGGAAAGAAGTTAAGAGAAAAAGAAAATCGATACAAACCGGAATGACGCATCGCAAGCGAATACATGTAGCAACATTGTCACCTGTATAAGTGCATCACACCCAACGTGAGATTACTTATCTGTTATGTTGTTTCGGACTAACCGTTTGTTTGCCAAAATCCAGGTTTTAGTAAAAGTGGTTGACTTTGCGGTAATCTGGCACCACACTCGTACTTCACAAGGTCCAAAGGGAAAGTTCGGCAGCCTGAAAGTACTCATTCCTATTTTACTAGATCAAAAAGGGTGCCGACATGTCTTCAGAAATGCCTTTAGCAACCATTCCCGTTTCAGAGGAAAGCTCATTGACAACCATCCCGGCTACTGAGTCGGCAGCTTTGGAAGAGAATAGAATGCTGCGTTGCCGCATGCTCGAAATGTTGGACGATTGGAACAACGGGAAAGAGCCCCCGAGTCTGGTCCCTGGGTTCCCTGAAATTCTTCTCAGGTCAAGCGGTATTTCAAATACCCCCATCAATTACCCACCTACTCTGTTCGGGTATTCCAATGCTACAAACCTCTCTGAATCACCCTCCACATCCCATCCTCGGGTAGCACCACATGATACATCTGCAAGAACGTCCGTTGAATTGCCGGTTCCAATCACAACGCACCTCACCGCACATACTCCATTCTTCGACTCCTCATCCTTTACATTCCCAGCACCACCGCTCACACGGGACCATACCCAGGTTGCAGCCAATACATATTCTCAGCCACCTCGATATGAGTTCCTACCGAGCCAAAATCCAAAGACCCCCGAGCAGGAGGAGATGGCAAAAAGAATGAGGAGTTTGGAACAAAGCTTTAAGAACATGCAAGGTCCGAGTGGACAGAAGAGTGTATCTTACGCCGATCTGTGCATGTTCCCGCACGTCCATTTGCCATCAGGTTTTAAGACACCAAAGTTCGAAAAGTACAACGGACATGGCGACCCCATTGCTCATTTGAAGAAATACTGCAATCAATTGAGGGGTGCCGGCGGCAAAGAAGAATTGTTGATGGCGTACTTTGGAGAGAGTTTGATCGGAATAGCATCGGAATGGTACATGGATCAAGACATATCTCGATGGCACATCTGGGATGATCTGGCCAGAGATTTTGTAAAACAATTCCAATACAACATCGATATTGCGCCGGACAGAAATTCTCTATCGAACTTAAAAAAGAAGCCCTCAGAAAGCTTCAGAGAATATGCCATCAAGTGGCGAGAGCAAGCGTCCAGGGTGAAACCCCCCATGGACGAAATTGAAATGGTCACGACTTTTCTCCAAGCTCAAGAGCCCGATTACTTCCAAAATATGATGTCGGCAATGGGAAAACCTTTTGCCGAAGCTATCAAGATCGGAGAGATGGTAGAAAGTGGCTTGAAAACAGGGCGAATTTTGAGCCAAGCGGCCATTCGGGCAACTTCCCAAGCCATTCAAGGCGGGATGCCCCGAAGCAAGAAGAAAGAAGAATCTGCTATGGCAGCGGTAGAAGACAGGAGATATCGAACCTCAAGGCAGGTATTCTCCGACGGGGCCCCCCAACATTATTATCCACATCACGGCATGGCTTATGCTCCTCCGCCTCCACCCTATGCAGTCATGAACATTCAACCTCGGGCACGGCCACAGCCACCAGCCAACAGGAATCCACCTCCATTCCAGAGAAACCAACCTCCTTACCCAAACCAGTATAATCCACGGCCAAATAACGCTCGCCACCGTGAGCAACCCAAAACGAGCTTTACACCGATTGGGGAGCCGTATTCCACTCTTTTCCCAAAACTCGGGCAAGAAAACCTATTGCAGCATGTTCCGCAGAACAGGCAGAATCCAGACTCTCCTGCCTACCAGAGAGGGATATACTGTGCATATCATTCAGGTGTTGAAGGACACAGTACTGACAATTGTTGGACGTTGAAGAAGGCAGTGCAAGAATTGATCAATCAAGGGAGGATCGTCTTCGCAGATGAAGACATCCCAAACGTGACAAACAACCCATTACCAGCCCACAACAACGGACCGGTGATTGGGATGATTTGTGACGACAAAGAATTTGACCCAGCTTTGAAAGCGATAATCGCCATCGCCAACATAGAGAAGCGTCCTGAGGCTACCCCGAAACAAGAGAAAATGGGGAAAAGGGTTGAAGCTCTTGAAACCAAATCCGAAAGGACGATTGAATTGAAAGCATCGTCTCAGAAGGGTGGAGTCCTTTACCTCCCACGAGGTAGAGTGGAAAAACCATTGTCCATAGGTGCCCCCAAGAAGTTCCATTTAAAGAGAGAAACATCAATGTATGTACCAAAGGGAACTTATGTGGCCCGAAAACCGGATGAACCTGTGGTTATTGCACGCGTGCAACAAAAACCAATGACAGATCCATCCGCAGTACCCTGGAGCTACCAACGAACACTTGTTATGCGCAAAGGGAAAGAGATTGTGGGAAATTCATCTGAGAGTGTCCTAGGACAGAAGTACTTAAACACGGAGGAGGTAAATAACGCCACACAAAGGCGTTTCCCGTCGAAGAAACCTGTAAGTGCTGAAGAGGCAGAGGTCTTTTTTCAAAAGATGCAAATGCCTGATTACGAGATGATAGACCAACTGCGTAAATGCCCAGAGCAGGTGTCGATGTTGTCCCTTCTAATGAAGTCTACCGAACATCAAAAGGTTTTGCTAAAAGCTTTGAATGAGGCATACGTGCCTATTGAGACTTCATCAGAACAACTTGAAAGAATGACAGAAAGATTCTTCGCGATCAATCGGATTTCCTTCAGTAAAGCTGATTTGCCTTTGGAGGGTGCCGCCCACAACAAAGCTTTGCATTTGACTGTCAAAAGCGAAGGCTACTATATGAAGAGGGTTATGGTTGATGGGAGTTCGGGGGTAGACATATGCCCGCTTTCCACTTTAGGCCGCATAGGAATCGGAGCTGAAAGGATTCGGCCTAACAATATATGTGTGAGAGCTTTTGACGGTGTGAAAAGAGATACTGTCGGAGAGATTGATGTAATTATGACCATCGGCCCGGTGGACTTCGAAGTGACATTCCAAGTCTTGGATATGGACACTTCTTACAATTTTCTTCTAGGGAGACCATGGATTCATGCGGCCGGAGCTGTGCCCTCTACCCTCCATCAGATGTTGAAATTTGAGCACAAGGGACAAGAGATCGTGGTCCACGGGGAAGATGAGCAATCAATTTACCGAGATCCATCCATACCTTGCTTGGAAGCGGAAGCGGGAAGCGAAAACATTGTCTATCAAGCTTTCGAGATTGTGTTGGCAGATCAACACGAAGAAGGGAACCCTCTCCCCCAACCTTTTTTGTCTAATGCCTCCATCATGGTGGCAAAAGAAATGATTAAACATGGCTTCCAGCCAGGAAAAGGTTTGGGAAAGTCCCTACAAGGAGTGCCGAAGCTGATAACTTTACCCGTAGCTGAAAAGTTTTTCGGAGTGGGCTTTCGCCCAACCCCTGAAGATGAAAGATAGGCCAACAAGAGAAAGGAGAAAGGATGGGTTCTGCCGCAACCATTGCCGCATCTGTACCAAACTTTTGTCCGACCAAGGTACAGTGAAGAAGAAGAAGACGAGGTCTTTACAGCTGAGGAAATTGAAGACATATGTGGGGCCATGAGGCAAATGCTCTATGATGTTAATATGGTCCAATCGGGAGAAGGAACAAGCACCGCCTGAGGTGCTGTATGTGGGCCCTGAAGCTAAATTGCAAAATTGGAAAGCCACACCCTTCCCAATCAGGCGGGAGTTCCGGTAGATTTGTCCTGTCGTTTTTCCTTCATCACAAGTTACTTCAGGATGTAGCTTGGATGTTTTTCTTTGTTTTCTTGTATTTTTGATTTCCCCAATGTAATTTTGTTTGTTTTCAGAAAATTCCAAGAAAATAAAATAAATATTTCCTTACTTTTGCACTCTTTCTAATTTTGTTATTTATTCTTCCTTTTCAATCCTAATAATGCGGCTTTAAATAACATGACATGCTTGCGGAACTCATGCTCAAATCCGAACACGCCACCTAATCTGGAAATAATGAACCAAGAACCGGAATACGATGAAGATGAGGCTTTTAGGGAAATAAATCGAGAATTGGAACATTTCGAGAATAAACCTAAGCCAAATTTGAATGACACCGAACCGGTTAATTTGGGAACTGATGAAGAGGTCCGAGAGACCAAGATAAGCATCCACACATATGAGAAAACACGAGATGCAATAATCCAACTCTTGTTTGAATTTAAAGACGTGTTTGCTTGGTCTTACGATGACATGCCAGGATTAGGAGCTGATCTAGTGGTGCACAAATTACCAATCTACTCTGACTGTCGCCCAGTGCAACAGAAGCAAAGAAAGTTCAAGACTGACATCAATGATAAAATCAAAGAAGAAATCACTAAGCAGTCGAAAACAGGGGTAATTCGAGTGGTACAATACACCACGTGGTTGGCTAATGTTGTGCCCGTGCCAAAGAAAGATGGAAAAACTCGAGTATGTGTTGACTACCGAGATTTGAATAAAGCGAGTCCTAAAGATAACTTTCCTTTACCGAACATCCACATCCTTGTTGATAACTGTGCCAAACATGAGATACAGTCGTTTGTGGATTGTTATGCGGGATATCATCAAGTGTTGATGGATGAAGAGGACGCCGAGAAGACTGCTTTTACCACACCTTGGGGGACTTATTGTTACAGAGTCATGCCGTTCGGCTTGAAAAATGCAGGAGCGACGTACATGAGAGCTATGACTGCCATTTTCCATGACATGATGCATCGGGAAATAGAGGTGTACGTGGACGATGTGATCATCAAATCCAGAACTCAAGGCGATCATGTGCGAGACTTGAGGAAATTCTTTGAGAGGTTGCGGAAGTACGATTTGAAACTGAATCCGGCCAAATGCGCTTTTGGAGTCCCGTCAGGTAAACTTTTGGGTTTCATAGTCAGCAGAAGAGGTATTGAATTAGATCCCACAAAGATAAAATCCATCCGGGATTTACCTCCCCCCAGAACAAAGAAAGATGTAATGAGTCTTCTAGGCCGACTGAACTACATCAGTAGGTTCATCGCTCAGTTGACTTCCACATGTGAACCCATATTCAAATTGTTGAAGAAAGATGCTGCAATCAAATGGACAACCGAATGCCAAGAAGCTTTTGACAAGATCAAAGAATATTTGTCAAACCCTCCAGTCTTAGTCCCGCCAGAGCCAGGGAGACCTCTTTTCTTGTATTTAACAGTCTTGGAAAACTCTTTTGGTTGTGTTCTCGGACAACGTGATGCGGCAGAAAAGAAAGAGCAAGCGATTTACTACCTGAGCAAGAAATTCACTAGTTATGAGGTCAAGTACACTTTGTTGGAAAGAACGTGTTGTGCTTTAACCTGGGTCGCTCAGAAATTGAGACACTACCTCCAAGCCCATACGACTCACCTCATTACTCGGTTGGATCCTTTGAAATATATATTCCAGAAACCGATGCCCACCGGAAGATTGGCAAAATGGCAAATCCTGCTCACTGAGTTTGACATAGTCTATGTCACTCGCACGGCAATGAAGGCCCAAGCATTGGCGGACCATTTGGCCGAGAACCCGATCGACGAAGAGTATCAACCATTGAATACCTACTTTCCTGATGAAGAGGTAAATACGACCGAAATTGTTTCGGAAGACAGTCATGCTTGGAAAATGTTTTTCGATGGGGCGGTAAACGCTAAAGGTGTAGGGATTGGGGCAATTTTGATCTCTCCTGCTGGTCAGCATTATCCGGCCACGGCTAGGCTCCGTTTCTTCTGCACGAACAATACGGCCGAGTATGAAGCTTGTATCATGGGTATGAACATGGCAATTGATCAAGGTGTCGAAGATTTGTTGATCATGGGAGATTCAGATTTAATTATCAAACAATCTCAAGGTGAATGGGAAACTCGAGACGTTAAACTCCTCCCTTACCGACAACACGTGAACATTCTCGGCAAGCGGTTTGCATCGATAGAGTTCAGGTATATCCCACGATGTCACAATGAACTAGCCGATGCACTTGCCACTTTAGCTTCAATGCTACCTTATCCGGGCAACGCCCATGTCAATCCCTTGGAAATTCAAATCAGAGAAAGCCACGGTTATTGCAATGCAATCGAAGAAGGACCGAGCGTCAAGCCATGGTATTACGATATCAGGAGATTTCTGAAAACGCAAGAATACCCAGAACATGCTACTGGAGATCAAAAGAGGACCATTAGGCGACATGCAAGTGGTTTCTTTTTGAGCGGCGAGGTCATGTACAAAAGAACCCCAGATCTTAACCTTTTGAGGTGTGTTGATGCCGAAGAAGCAGGAAGAATCATGCACGAAGTACATGCAGGAGTATGCGGGCCTCATATGAATGGGTATGTCTTAGCCAAGAAAATCCTTCGAGCAGGATATTATTGGATGACCATGGAGAAAGATTGTTTCGGTTTTGTCCGAAAATGTCATCAATGCCAGGTACATGGAGATCTGATTCATGCACCTCCAACCGAGTTGCATCCTATGTCAGCACCGTGGCCATTTGTCGCTTGGGGAATGGATGTCATCGGCCCGATTGAGCCGAAAGCTTCAAATGGACACCGATTCATATTGGTGGCTATCGATTACTTCACAAAATGGGTCGAAGCCGTCACTCTCAAATCAGTCACCAAGAAAGCGGTGGTGGATTTTGTACACTCAAATCTTATCTGTCGTTTTGGTATACCCGCAACTATCATCACAGACAATGCTGCGAATTTGAACAGTCATTTGATGGAAGAAATATGCGAGCAATTCAAAATAACGCATAGGAACTCCACCCCTTATCGGCCCAAAGCCAACGGTGCCGTGGAAGCAACGAACAAAAACATTAAGAAGATTTTGAGAAAAACAATCCAAAGTTCTAGACAATGGCATGAACAATTACCGTTCGCTTTATTGGGATACCGTACTACAGTACGCACATCGGTGGGAGCAACTCCATACCTGCTAGTCTATGGAACTGAGGCTGTGATACCGGCAGAGGTAGAAATTCCTTCGCTTCGTACAATTGTTGAAGCAGAGATTGAAGATAGCGAGTGGGTTAAGACTCGTTTGGAACAATTAACTTTGATTGATGAAAAGCGAATGGCCGCGGTCTGTCATGGACAACTGTACCAACAAAGAATGGCTCGTGCTTACAACAAGAAAGTACGACCGAGAAATTTCGAAGTAGGTCAGTTGGTTTTAAGACGCATTCTTCCACATCATGAGGAAGCGAAAGGAAAATTCGCTCCTAATTGGAAAGGACCATACATCATCAGGAAGATACTGCCAAGAGGGGCATTATACTTGGGAGACATGGAAGGAAAAGATCCTGAAACGGCTGTGAATGCAGATGCTGTGAAAAGGTATTATGTCTGAACTTGCTTCAATGAGGTCCTCACAAATCGAAATGATTGAAGGCTTTTATTCCCGCTACCCAAACACTACCAACCATTTTGTAAGCCCTTTGAGCCGGTTGCTTTTCTTTGGCTACCCTCTTTGGAATCCAAACCAAACCAAAAAAAAAAAAAAAAAAAAAAAAAAAAAATCTTCTGAACTACGTTCTGACTTGATTCCGAAAGGATACGTAGGCAACCTCTCCCTGAGGTTCAGTCACACCAAATCAAAAATCCCGGTTTCCCCAAAAATGAAACTGGGGCAGATGATATTTTTAATTCGGTTTAAGATCCGTCAAGATGATTCCAAAGTTGTAATTTTGTTTACAATTCTTGTTACCCGAACCAAGTACAATTCCTTCAAGATCGATTGGAAGTTGTGAGAACATCATTGTTGCGATCCGAGGTTCCTGGAATGAAAAGAAATAAAATGAGAGAGTCTTATTGGTGAAAACCTTCGGGCACCATAAGACGATGGAAGTAGAGAAATACAAAATGAGAGAGCCTGTTGGTAAAAACTCGCAAAGAGTGCTATCCTGGCGATGGTAAGAAGAGAAATGAGAGAGGTCGATTGGCGAAAACCCGCAAAAGGGCGCTATCAACCGAAAAGTTTGTTTCACCACGAGAGGTCCCGGCACGGCTCCTTAGCTCGGAAATATAGACCCGTTTTGGTTCATAAGAAAATGGGAGTTTTTTGTGACGATCAGGCATCTAGTCCGAGGAGCATGTCATGTTGGTTAAAGTCAGCGTATACCTCAGATAAGTCCTTCTTTTCTCCCTCGAAAGGGACTCCTCTATCTTTGATACGTTTTTCCATTCTTTGATTCATTCTTCTTCTTTGAATCCCTTTCGGTTTAATTTTAATTCTGAAAATATTACAAAGGAAGGTGACAGGACCGGTTTTACAGGACTCCGCCTGGTAAAGAAGAAAAGAAAAACAGCCTCAATGGTGTATTGTTACAATCCACGATTGGATCGTAATGATCGATTGTTTCCAAAGGAAAAGAGTTTTAGAAAGGAAATGGAAATCAAAGGCTAAGGTCTTAGAAGAGACGGAATAAGGCAGAAGGATGGAACCTACACGGGAAATCCCCATGGAATTCTGGGAATGAACCCGGTCAGTTTGAAAGGAAGTCACCCCAAAGACAATTGGTAGTGAACTTCTCAATGAAATGGGGAAACAATCAAGCAATGAAGATAACCAAGGCCGCAAAGCCAACCACTTTTTTCAACTGATAAAATGTTCTTTGTTGAAAGCAGGTCTGTTTAATTGTGCAAGGAAAAGGTACCACTCAAATAAGTGAAATACGCAAGCTTTGAAATGGCTTTGGAACAAGGAAAACACATAAAAAGGTAAGTTTCTTTTAGAGATTTATCCTATGCATTTGTTGATGTTTAAAAAGAACGCCTAAAAGAAGGCCAAAAAAAAAAATGAAAGAAAATGAAAACTCCGAAAAGAGAATCAAATCATATCAGTCCAATATCTCGTTTGGACCCCGGTCGAAAAACCGAGGGTCTTTCCGCCGTAAAGCCGTGAAACTTTTATCCCTGGTCGAAAACCGAGGATCTCCCGATCGAAAACTGCGTGAGCCATTTACTTTTACCCCGCCAAAAAACCGAGGATCCGACGGCCAAAAACCGTTAGATATTGTTTGAATTCCGGCCGGAAAGCCGTGAAACTTTTCTTCCCGGTCAGAAAACCGAGGATCTCCCAGTCAGAAAACTGCGGAGCCATTTACTTTTACCCCGGCCAAAAACCGAGGATCCGACGGCCAAAAACCGTTAGATATTGTTTGAATTCCGGCCAGAAAGCCGTGAAACTTTTATCCCGGTCAGAAAACCGAGGATCTCCCCAGTCAAAAACTGCGGAGCCATTTACTTTTACCCCGGCCAAAAAACCGAGGATCCGACGGCCAAAAACCGTTAGATATTGTTTGAATTCCGGCCAGAAAACCGCGAAACTTTTCTTCCCGGTCAGAAAACCAAGGATCTCCCGAGTCAGAAAACTGCGGAGCCATTTACTTTTACCCCGGCCAAAAACCGAGGATCTGACGACCAAAAAACCGTTAGATATTGTTTGAATTCCGGCCGAAAGCCGTGAAACTTTTATCCCGGTCAGAAAACCGAGGATCTCCCAGTCAGAAAACCGTGGAGCCATTTACTTTTACCCCGGCCAAAAAACCGAGGATCCGACGGCCAAAAACCGTTAGATATTGTTTGAATTCGGCCGTAAAGCCGTGAAACTTTTCTTCCCGGTCGAAAACCGAGGATCTCCCGACCGAAACCTGCGAGCCATTTACTTTTACCCCGGCCAAAAACCGAGGATCCGACGGCCAAAAACCGTTAGATATTGTTTGAATTCGGCCAGAAAGCCGTGAAACTTTTATCCCCGGTAACCGAGGATCTCCCAGTCAGAAAACCGCGGAGCCGTTTACTTTTACCCCGGCCAAAAACCGAGGATCCGACGGCCAAAATCGTTAGATATTGTTTGAATTCCGGCCAGAAAGCCGTGAAACCTTTCTACAAAATCCCGGCTAGAAAGCCGTTGAACGTTTGTGAAACCATGATTTCTTACCCAATACCGAAGAGTCTTTTAATCACTTTCTGTGTCACAACTAACTCACGAAATTTTCCTAGCAAAACTGGGGCAGAAAAATTTCGTTCGTTTGTTTGTTTTGTTCGTCTAAATAGGTTTGACCTCGGGATGCAAGGATCGAGATAACCTACAAATGGAACATCAATCCAGAGTGAAGAAAAGAAGAAAAGAACCGAGAGAAAAGATTTTCAAACGTTGGAGTAAACAAAGGCGCGGATTGCACAAGAAGATGATTGAAGTAACAAGCTCCGCCGACTCCGTTTCACTCAATGTTACAGAAATAAACGAGCACGTACAGCTTGTGGAGCATCAAGATTCAGATCGAGGTCTACAACAAATCAGCTAAGATTCAAGATCAAGTCTTCAAGAGAATCATAGATAGGAATCTTGTAACTCATAGTTTGATAGCATAGCTAGTTCAGCTTTAATTTCTCTTTTGGTGTAATAAGGAGGTCAGTAAGCAGTTAAGCAGCAACAGCAGCAACGATAGCAACAGTAACAGCAAAGTGTCAGTCCACGGTAGTCCCAGCTACCAAAACTTCCCGAACTACATTGACCTGATTCCTGTTTAGCCCAGGATATGTAGGAAGCCTCCCGAAGCAAAGGCTCGGTCAAAAATCTTTTCAAAATGCTTCACACGGAGTGCTCAAAACAGACAAAAATCGTTCGTATTTGCTCATTATCTTTGCACGAAAACTCTTCGAGTTTCCGCGCAAAGAGGGGCAGCTGTGAGCACGTGATTTTTGCCTAACATGAATTACTCCCACAAAATCAAAACAAAAATTGTCTATTTTATGGTGTGTATTTTTTTTGTGATTTTGTGTTATTTTTCTCTTATTATTTGCATTTTTGCGTGTGCATGTCTATTATTTAAATTAATATAAAATACAAAAATGTTTGCATTTGCATATAAAATTCATGTTTGTAATTTAGAGTAATTAAGTTTGTTTTACGAAAAAAAAATAATAACAAAATATATATCTTTCGCATTTTTTACCATTTATTGTCCAAATGTGTGATTTTAATTTATTTTTTGGTATTTAACTATGCTTGTTTAATTGTTATTGGAGGCTAATTAATACATTTGATAAGTTTAATTTTGTTTTGTAATTTAGGATTGTTAAATTTAGTTTGTAATGATTTAAGAAAATAAATCAAAAGAATGAAAGAAAATCGGATTGGGCCATTTTGGAATTAAGATTAGGCCCAAAGCACAATTACCTTCAGCCTACCCGTTTTGATAACCCACCCGGATCCGCCCACTACGATTTTAAATCTGAACCGTTGGATTTTGGTGATCCAACGGCCAAGATTGAATCTATAATTTAACTATACCAAAAAACCCCCAAACCCCCCAAACCCTAATCCAATTACTTCCTCTCCCATTTCTTTCTCACACAGCCGCCAGTCACGACCCCCCCCCCCCCACTTCGTCTTCTTCATTCCTCTTCCAAACAACCACACAGCCGCCGGCCCTTCCCCCTCGTCGCTGCCATCCACCGGCCGAGCACCAACACCCATCGGCTAGCCACCGGTTCGACCCCTATTCGTTTACAAACGAACAAGCCGCCAGCGACTCTCGTCCAGCCGCCATCGTCCGGCGACTCCCGTCCAGCCTCCACTGCCCGTCCCTTCGTTTTCTCCGACCAACCAACGCCGACAGGCACAAAATCTTTATTTCCTAAAGCCCCAAAACCAAAGAACCCTAAATTTCGAATTAGGGATTTGTTTTCGGATTTTTTCAGAGAAATTGGGGTCTAATAGACCTTAATTGATTCATTTTCGTTTGAAAACATTTCAATTAAGGTCCGTTCGATCCCGAATACGAATTTTCTATTCTCGGCCGCTGCTTTGTTTTCAAATTGATCTCGGCCGCTGCTTTGAATTGATCGGAGGTACTGTTTTACTCTCTTTCTTTCCTTGTTGTTTTATTTGTTTCGATTATGGTCGTTTCGTTTGTTGATATTTCTTCGGACAGATATCGATTCTCTGTTTTTCTTCTTCATCTCTTGGGACCTTTTATTTGGTCGACTTGATTGTTTGTTATTCTTCGCTGTTTAACGAGTGATTGCGAATCGAATTCGATTCGTTGTTAATATCGTTAAGTTGTTTGATATTGATTTTATACATGCTGTCCGAAATTGTTGGTCACTGCTTTGTCGGATTTGTTTGTCGATTACGCATATCGTAATCGGCTAATCGAATAATATAGAATGTGTGTTTGCGTCGATTAGCGTCGTCGATTAGTTAGCTTCATTTTCCTTCTTACCCCTGCTTTGGCCGAAACACTGTTGCATTAATTTGTCAATTCTAAAATTCTGTTTTGTCTATTGGATTACCGATGTTGTTGAATACAGGTTCGCGTCGATTAGCGTCGTCGAACATTTAGTTTCGTATTTTGCTGCATTTCTTTTCTTTTCTCTCGGCTTTGGGGTATACAAATTTGAGAATTTGTTGTCGGCTTTTGTTGTCGATCATACATGTTGTGATTCGACTTAACGAATGTCGTCGTTTCAATTCGCAAATTTGTTGTTTGAAATTCCGGGCAGTGTTTCACTGTTTGCTTGATTGAAAATCTTTTCGGTTTGTTGTTTGTTTCAGAATGTTGAGTTGGTTGTTGGATTGTTTGTTTTGAACCATTGTTGACTCTAATATAGGATTGGAATTGGTTATAGCTGTTTGAATCATAGAGTTTAACTAGCTGTGAGTTAATAAGAAATGATTGGATATAGATGTTTAGCTTAGGATAGAAATTTGAGGGTGCAAGGCACATGTTTAGGCAGTGGAACCTGCTGGACAGCAGGTATCCCATATAGTTTCTGCACTTTAGGGCTGTTTAAAGGGGTAGAGGCATGTTTATACAGCTGAAAAGTGCAAAAGAGGAGAGAATAATGTGCTGGACAGATCTGGAGTAATTAAAATATGTTGTTAATCTGAGTTTTGAAGGCTATAAAATGAAGAAAGACTCCCTGGAAAAAAAGAGTGAACACACACACAGACAGTGAAATACTCTCTGGAATTCACACATTTTTGAGAACACACAAAATACACACATAGAAAAATTCTTTGGCATAACACATAGAGAAGGCAATCATTGAAAAATAACAGAGAGAGTTCCAGTCTTTGAAAAATCAGAGAGAATTTCAGAAAAGAGTGAGATTTAGACTATAAACCTTAAAGATCAGTACATTCAGAATTGCAAGGTTGAGATTTATTCCCATAGTTTCAATCTATTCCTTTTTTCTTCTGAGTGTTCAAAGTCAGACAATTGGTTGCTTGGCATCTGTTTTATCTTTTACTTTGATTGTGATTGCAAATTGGTATTACTGGGATTCCAATTGGTGGTGCAATTGAGTCTTTCTTGAAGTTGCTACTAGGTTCCTTAAGTTTTTTTTTGCTCGGTTAAACTACTCTTGGAATCTTCTGGCACTGTTCGATACTGGCTTATTGTTGGTTGCTGAATTTGCTGTTTGCCTGTTGTGTTTGTGAGCTGCTACTGATCTCTTCTTTCTCCATTTTTTGCTGTTGAATTCCAGGTATATTCTTGTAACCACACTGGCCGAGAATAATTGCAAATTGACAAAAGAAGTTGATATAAAGATGTTGAAACAAAAATAGTTTATTTTTCTTACCTTTTGTTTAGTTTTGTTCTATGATTTAGCAATGAGGCTTTACTGTACCTTGTTTTACAACTAGAATTGATTCGATTTAAGTTTTGTAGAAAGTTTATAAACTGAAACTTGAAAAAACTCATATGTTAAGCCTCTAGCGTTATTTAATTCCTCAAATGATGAAATACTTAGGATTGTTAAGTGATTTATGCTTTTGACATTTTTTAGTCATAGTTTGCTTGTAGTTTAAGATACAGTTATTTGTAAAAATAGATGTTAGAATTTCAACAAAAGGGATTTAAGATTACCATTAGGTATCCTATTGCGTTAGCGGTTAGCCTAGCAAATAGAATAAATAAATAAATAAATAAATTGGAGCGCACTATATTACGGATAATCTTATGCCAAGTAATGAACCATGACGAAATACTCACACCCGGCATAGTCGATTAAATTTTTTACTAATTTATATTTTGTTTTAGGCAATTTTTTAAGCTATTATCTTGTATAAGGTCTTTAATCAGAAATAATTTTTTTTTTTAAGGGATATACTGTCAAATAAATTGATTCCTTGTTTTAGTATTACAACGATTTTAATCGGCATAGTTTCAAAGTAAGTAATTCAGATATATTTTTTATTTGTCAAAAGTCCGAGTCTGTTGTAATTAGTTTTTGTTTTCTTTGGGTCAGGTTTCAAATTAATAAGAGCGGTTTAAAGTTTAATTAAAGCATATAATTTATAAACATGTATAAAATCAGGATATTTTAGCCATTTATAATAATTGAAGCGACCGTGCTAGAACCACGGGATCCGGGGGTGCCTAACACCTTCCCTCGGGTCAACAGAATTCCTTACTTAGAATCTCTGGTTCGCAGACTTCATTTGGAAAGTCGAAATTTCCTCGATTCGGGATTTAAATAAATCGGTGACTTGGGACACCTTAATTTATTCCAAGTGGCGACTCTGAAATAAATAAAATAATCCCGTTTCGAATATTGTCACTTAAATTGGAAAAAACTCCCTTGTACGTTTATCCTTCGGGGTAGGCGCGCCAAAAGGAGGTGTGACAGCTGTTACTGCTGTTGCCGCTGTTACTGCTGTTACCACCGCTTAGCTGATTTCCTTGTTACACCGCACTAAGCAACGAAAACAAGAAGCTAGACTAAGTTACAGTACTACAAGTTCTTATCTATCCTTTTTAACTTGATCTTGTCGCGTTCCTCCTTGCGATCTTCGACTCGTTTTCCGTCGAAGTCTGAATCTATCTTTCTGATCCATGTTGCCTTCCCTCTCCTTATGAACTTGGATTTATGCCGGGGATTTCTGTTACGCTCAACCGCTTCAAAATAAATCGTCACTCCATTCTTCAGGCGGGCTCCCTGACTTCAACTACAACTTCAAA
The DNA here is from genome assembly GCA_032618575.1 of Nicotiana noctiflora. Lineage (NCBI taxonomy): Eukaryota > Viridiplantae > Streptophyta > Magnoliopsida > Solanales > Solanaceae > Nicotiana > Nicotiana noctiflora. The sequence continues at coordinate 73,235 of JASVEL010003877.1, forward strand.
ATAAATCGCCACTCCATTCTTCAGGTGGGCTCCCTGACTCCGACATTATCTTTTGAAAAATAAAACGCCATTCCTCTCTTCAGGCGGGCTCCTGACTTCAACAACACTTTTTGAAAATAACTCGCCATTCCTCTCTTCAGGCGGGCTCCTGACTTCAATCATCAACTCTGGAAATTAAACGCCATTCCTCTCTTCAGGCGGGCTCCTGACTTCAACAACATCTTTTGAAAATAAATCGCCATTCCTCTCTTCAGGCGGGCTCCTGACTTCAACAACATCTTTTGAAAATAAATCGCCATTCCTCTCTTCAGGCGGGCTCCTGACTTCAATCATCAACTCTGGAAATTAAACGCCATTCCTCTCTTCAGGCGGGCTCCTGACTTCAACAACATCTTTTGAAAATAAATCGCCATTCCTCTCTTCAGGCGGGCTCCCGACTTCAACAACATCTTTTGAAAATAAATCGCCATTCCTCTCTTCAGGCGGGCTCCTGACTTCAACAACATTTTTTGAAAATAAATCGCCATTCCTCTCTTCAGGCGGGCTCCTGACTTCAACAACATCTTTTGAAAATAAATTGCCATTCCTCTCTTCAGGCGGGCTCCCGACTTCAACAACATCTTTTGAAAATAAATCGCCATTCCTTTCTTCAAGCGGGCTCCCGACTTCAACAACATCTTTTGAAAATAAACGCCATTCCTCTCTTCAGAGGCGGGCTCCTGACTTCAATCATCAACTCGGAAAATTAAACGTCATTCCTCTCTTCAGGCGGGCTCCCGACTTCAACAACATCTTTTGAAAAATAAATCGCCATTCCTCTCTTCAGGCGGGCTCCCGACTTCAACATCTTTTGAAAATAAATCGCCATTCCTCTCTTCAGGCGGGCTCCTGACTTCAACAACATCTTTTGAAAAATAAATCGCCATTCCTCTCTTCAGGCGGGCTCCCGACTTCAACATCTTTTGAAAAATCGCCATTCCTCTCTTCAGGCGGGCTCCTGACTTCAACAACATCTTTTGAAAATAAATCGCCATTCCTCTCTTCAGGCGGGCTCCTGACTTCAACATCTTTTGAAAATAAATCGCCATTCCTCTCTTCAGGCGGGCTCCTGACTTCAATCATCAACTCCGAAAATTAAACGCCATTCCTCTCTTCTTGTACCATTTTATTCTTGCTGCATCGACTCTTGAGCCATCATTTCTCCTAAATCACCTTGTTTCGGAACTGCTTTCCTCCTGGGTCGTGTTGCTTTCCCTCCTGACTGCTGGGGATGTCTTTGGAACTAATTACTTACCTGTTGGGGTAATGCTGCTGGGGAAAATCTTCTTTATTTCCTCCTTTTCTACTTCCTTCAGAACCTTTATTCTCTCCCGAGATCGCTGGGGATTGGAGTGTCATCAGCTGGGGATTACCCCGTCGGGGGATCCCCTTTCCTTCTTCCTCTTTCCAAACCTCCTTCGGGGCTCGCGCTTCGCTCCCTTGAAAAACTTTGTAGGATATAATGCTGCCGGTGAAATCTCGAAATCAATGTTTCATTTTCCGAGGACTGCTGAGGGTGATACCGGCTTCTTGCCTTTCGGAACGCAAGCTTCCTCGTCTTGTCCTGTCTGTTGGGGGTATAATTTCATCTATCACAGCTTGTTGTTTTCTTTCTTTCAAAGCTGCTGGGATAACCGGGTTCAAAGATCATTTCCTCGCGTTATCTAGCTTCTTTCCCTAACCAAGTATTTGGTTTCGAGAAAATTTTCGCAACAGGAGAAAATTTTCTGCCCCAGTTTGAGAATCTTCTTCGTGGCATGCTTTGCTGCTGACAACCCCTTTTTTCCTGTTTCAAATCAAAGAAAAATTGGTTAGTTTTAAAATGTGGTGGCTGGTTGTGGTGCTCCTGCTGGGGATTGTTCTCCTCCTCTTTCCCTGCTCTGTGTTTCATTATCAGAACTTGCTGGGGATGTTATTATTTGATGATACTCATGCTGGGGATGGGTTTTTCCATTTATCCCTTCCCCGTTCTGTGTTTCTCAACTTGTTGGGGGTTATTTTGTTGAAGATGAGATTTCCTTTCTTCCTTTACCACTCTGTGTTGTCCGACCACCTCGGAACTTGCTGAAGATAACACTGCCGGTAGATTTTCATTTCCTCAAAATTGGTGTTTCACTCTTCTTGAAGGTTGTTGAGGATGACACTAGTTCGAAGACCATTTCCCTTAAGACTTTCCTTCTTCCCCAAGTGGGTATTGACTTCCAGAAAATTTTCAAACTGAAAAGAAAATTTTCTGCCCCAGTTTAATAATCTTCTTCGCACCCTACTTCTCTGCCGTCAATGGCATTTCCTTGCTTTGCATAATAATTGGAAAGTTGGTGGCAAGTTTTGAAGTCATTTCTCACTTGTTCTGACTAGACAGACCTTGATGGGGAATTTTTGATAAAAATGAGAAAGATAAAAAGAAACAAAATAGAAGACAAAGGAAAAAGAAAATGACTCTCTAGCAAGAAATATTTATAAAAACTTATCAAACGCGAATACCAACTCCACCTGGTCATGACATGCACATATGGTCTATCCTTCGTCGTTAATTGCCTTTCACGATTTCTGTCTCGTGATTTCCATCTGATTATCACCTTTATTCAACTTGTAGTGCCCGAAGGGTTTTCACTTTCAAGCCTCTCTCATTTTGATTTTCTCTCAGCTTTCGTCGTCTTATGGTGCCTGTGATAGGATTCTATCCCTCGTCTGACGCGGCATCTTTTGAAGACTGATCGGAAGGTCTTTCTTTGGACCGTAATGTGGGATTTGGATAGGGCTAGAAAGAAAGGGTATTGAAGGCTCAAAACAAAATCAATTTTGGGTTCAAAATTTACAACCTTCGGACCTAAATTTATTTACAACAAACACAATTTTTCTTTGCCCCAGTTTTATACTTGGGGATTTTTATTTCTTTATTTACACTATGACCGAGCTGTGAAGCGCCTACGTATCCTCTTTAAGGAATCAGGTCAAACGTAGTTCCCAATTCCTCTTTTTCAAGTAATTTTTTTTTTTTTTTTCATACATTTTTCTTTTCTTTTCTTTATCTCTTTTTGTTGTTTTCTTTTTCTTTATTTTTTCTTTATCCCTTTCTTCTTTTGCCTTTCAAACTTGTGTTTCTAGTCTTTGCAACTAATTCCGAAGGAGGGGTATGAAAGAATTTAAATTCAGGCTCAAAGGGTTGACGATGGATAAAGTGTTTGGATAGCAGAACAAAATGCCTTCGTCATTCCAATCTTCAAAACATACCAAGTGTAAACAACTCAATTAATATTCGTCATATCTTCAAAGCACTGTTGGGAAACACTCTCATTATGAACGACCCCATGTCAATTTTGGCCAGCTTGCCTTTGACTGTTTCTTTTTACTTGCCCCGGTTTCGGATGACTCGGGATCCAAATAGTCTCAAGTTGTTTTTGTTTCCTTTAGATGACCCGATCATCTTCCAATTGCTTAATGATTAACTTTTAGAATTAAGCCATAATTATGTGTGCGCATGTCGTGTCACTAGATTCGGCGTTTGAGCACAAGACAAATCTAAAGGGTAAAAGAACTAAATAAAATGACCGGAAGTAACAAAAGACCGAAAGCTTCATTAAACTAATGACGAAATGGTTCAATGACAAAACAAGCAAAACAAACTAGAGTACAGCCCTGAAACAAAACTGGGCAAGACCAATGCAAACTGCTAGGACAAAAGGGTTTGACCACAAGAAAACCCTGAAAATAACTCGGACAACAAAATGACGACAAAAACGAACCACCAAAGCTCCATCTAGCTGACCAAAAGATGGAGTATCTTCCCAATTACCAAGCACAACATTTTAGCCACTAAGTTCTGCATCAATATTGCCAAGGCTGCCATCTGCTTCAACATTTTTAGCTCCAGTCAATACACCCCCCAGAGGATTTGTGTGTCCCATGTCATCATCATTGACCACAATCAACCACCCTTTTTGAATCATTCTTTCTATTTCCTTTTTCAAAGTACGGCAACTCTCAATATTGTGCCCTCTGACATTGGAATGGTATGCACATCGTGCAGTAGAATCGAAGCTTCTTGCACGTGGATCGGGAGTGTATCCGGGGAGCGGCGTAATCAGGCCGACATGTTTTAACTTTTCAAACAGACTTGCATAGGATTCCCCGATAGGGGTGAGCGCCTTTTCTCGCTTCAGCAACCTCTCCTCCCTAAACGCCTTATTTGGCCTGAAACCCGACCCGGGGGGTTTCCGGTATGTTCGTGGGGGTTGGTAGGCCTTTTGTGGCGCTGAGTACCTGGCAGGTGAAATACGATTTTGGTTGTCCCGGGGAGAGTAGTGGTGTTGGGGACGGGAGTAGCATTGTGAAAACATAGCTGGGGGACGAGTAATTGAGCTACTCGAGTGGCTGGAAAAATTGTGATAGGCGGGTATATATGGAGGGTGTGGGGGATCCTCCGGCATCGGGTTCATTGTACGGGTAAGGGCAGAGTCCAGGAAGCTAGGTGGCGGCGGAGGTGGTGCTTTTCCATCCATCCACGCCCGATACATATCAGCCACGTGCTGTCTCAATATCTTGACCTCTTCTACTAACCCGTGGTTCCGTTCAACCAGCTGTTGTCGGGTATCGGTATCAACCCACTCAGTCTTGAGATTATCTGCCATTGTCCTCTGACTTTGTCTTACAGGGAAGAGTTATTTTAGAACCACAACCAACCACCTTTCTGGAACTTTACACAACAAAGTGAAGACATCACGTTAGCGTTAGGGCATTGGACAAACAGGTAAACGTGCATTAAGGATGCAATGAACCTAGGTAGTTAAACCTTTCTATCATGCATTTGCTTCAGTTACATGCGTCGTGCCAACTTCTCATATATGTGCTTCTCAATTGTTGTTATTATTCTTTCCATTTTTCTCTTTTTCTCTTTTTTTTTTCTTTTGTAGTTTTCTATTTTTTTTGTTATGGATATGGTCGAATCCTATGTGGATTGCCTACGTATCATGACCCCGCATGAATCGGACCGAGCGTAGTTCTTGCAAATTAATGCAAGAAATAAAGAGATGTTTATTTGATTTTTTTTTTCATGGAAAATTATAGAAGCCGACTCCAACTACAAACTTGTGTAGGAGATTTCTACAAAAATAAGAATAATTTTCGTGTCAATTATGACTATTTTTACAAAATTTGCCACATAATGGCTTATTTGATAAAATGACTATTTTTTTGCAAAATTTATTTATGAAAGATAAACTTGAATTTTTTTTTTTTTTTTTTTATCCTGTGGCTCATGGGGCATCGTTCGGCATCACCATAAACCAGCACAAGACTATTTTTCATAAATTGGCCATGTAATGGCTTATTTAGACAAATTGGCTCTTTTTGCAAAATTTTATTTTAAGAGAATAAACTTGAAAATTTCTCATCAGGTGGCTCATGGGGCATCGTTCGGCATCACCATAAGCCAACATAAGACTGAGGAAGTTAAAATGCCAAATGTGGCTATTTCAGCAAAACCGGCCATGTAATGGCTTATTTGTTAAAGTGGATATTTGTTTTTTTGAAAAGTTGAGCGATGACTCAAACTTAATTTTGTGGATACAGCCTTTCAACATTTCCGCGAGGGAATATTTCAAGGCTGTGTCCAAAATTATTTAAAATGACTCAAGGTGGCTATTCTTGCAAAAACGGCCATCCAACGTTCTTTTGAAAAACATTCGGCTTGTTTTAAACAAGAATAGCATCACCCGACGTATTTATAATAAAATCAAAATTTGACATTTTTTGGTTATTTTTACAAAAAGGGGTGTGAACCCGGACTTGATTTTGCGGCTATGGCCTTGCAACATTTCCACGAGGGAATATTTCGAGGTTGTGCCCAAAAATTATTTATAAAAATTCAAAGTGGCTATTTTTGCAAAAACAGCCTTCCGGTGTCCTTTCGGAACATTCGGCTATTTGCAAAAACGGCATCACTTTGATTTTATTGACAAAATTAAAACACACATTTTTTTTTGATTTTTTAAAAGGGGTGGTTGAACCCGATGAGGGTTGCCTACGTATCTCACCTAGTGGCGAGAATCAAACCTGCGTAGTTCGGTCAGATTATTTGACCAATTATTTCAACAAAATTGTTCTACCTATTTTTCGAATTTTCTTCTCACACAATTCGTCAATATTTCGATATCTACAATTTCTCTCTTTTTGTTTTTCAGGAATTTCGCCAATAATAATCTAGAACAAATAAATGCAACATATAACATGCTCGGTCTTTAATTTTCCGGGTCACCTGTCCTAGACGGACCCAACCCCTGTGTTGAGTTCCCTAAGTCAGATATGATGCAAATAAACGTCCTAAATCTAGGCTTAATATCTTGCTGTTTTCAATGGTACTAGACCGTGTACCCGAGCAGACAACTCGGATTTGAGGAGGGGAGCTACGTACCGGGGACCCGCGGGATCGTCCGGCTTTGTAACTTGTCCTGCCTCTTTTCTTATTTTTGGTATTGACACTAACAGAAAGGGGAGTCTCAACCAGTAAGCACATCCCCGGGGTAGGAAGAGACGGGTTTTCGGCACAATTTTATATACGGTTCACGCAATATAAAAGCGATAAACATATAGCAGTTTGTATATACAGTGCAACTAATATCAAAGCGGTAGACATGTAGCACATTAATCAAACATGTAATAAAATCAGATATAGACAAAACAACAATTTAAATGAGCTCGAATTCTTAGACCCCGAACCGAAGTTCGGAGGATTTTTCCCCAGCAGAGTCGCCAGAGCTGTCACACCTCCTTTTTACGCACCCGCGAGGGCACAAGGAGTTTTTCCAATTAAAGGACAATCGAAACGGGATTTATTTAATTAATTCAGAGTCGCCACTTGGGAGAATAATGGTGTCCCAAGTCACCGGTTTAATCCCGAACCGAGGAATTTTATGACTCTGTATTACAGTCTATGTACCAGAAATCCGGATAAGGAATTCTATTAACCCGGGAGAAGGTGTTAGGCACTCCCGAGTTCCGTGGTTTTAGCACGGTCGCTCAATTGCAATTTTTTGTTTCTATCTGATTCTTTTATATATTTTAACTATGTGCTTTTAATGTTCCGCTTTTAATTTTAAGAAAAATTGCGACGTCACGAAAACACATTTCGAGTCGCACCGCAACCAGTACGCCTGTGACTTTAATGTATTTTAGTTTCGCCGAGAGTAAGATTTGGGTCACATAAATGCGCACCCGTATCTAGGGAAGTGATTCATTTGCAAATCATGCCTAAAGAGTCTATCGTCTTATTAATTCTGGAAAATGACCGTGACATTCGCTAAACGGTCTCCCCGAGTCTATGTTTTTGTTGCAATTGATTGAGGGCCCCGCAATTAGGTGTTTAGTGCGGCGAGGCTCATCTCGCTCTTTTATTAAAGGCCAGACCTAACATGATTATGCCTTTTTATTTGACTGGTCTCAAACAATAAACCAAGGTCCTGGTTAAACGATATTTTAAAAACTATACATTAAAACCTCCCAGTCAAGTTTATACCAACTGACTTATGGATTCACTTCTAATGAGACGAGGCCAAGGAATTTGTCATTTATACTACAAAGTTGGCTATCAAATTCTGACGTCGAACCCGCAACTATTTAACATACGCGAATGATTCACGTTAAAGTCCTCGTTTGCGTGATTTTATTAAGTTCCAGTTAATAGCCTAACCCCAATTGCAATTATCTAATAATCTAAGTTCATGACAGATTGTTATAAAATGGTAGTGGGACATGGTACTAGCTTTCAGATTCCTTTATATACATGGCTAAGCTATTAAGCTACCTTTAGAATTTATCAGCAAAGTATCCATGAGATTGCATTACTCCTTATATTTTGGCACACGAGACTTCAACAATCAAAGTAACCAAACCAACATGAGGTATTAATACTACAATATTGAACATCATCATCACAGTCACATAATCTTCATAGCAAAAATGTTCAATTATCTCATGTCATGATTACAACTAATTTACTTAATCCTAATCAAACTTCATACATCTTCAATCATAGACGAGTATTTAGCTAAACATTTCACAAATGGATACAAAAATAGAACATCGAATGAACTTAGTCAACTGTTTCGTATATGCTTCTTCATTTGATTTTCCAAGTCAAACTCTCATTGATTCTTTACAATTGTATACAAGGATATAGAGAGTACCTGGACAATGGAAACAGACGGAGAAAAAGAAGTCAGCAGTAACAATGGACAACAGCAACAGCCATGCAAGCGTGCACCAACAACACAATCCAAATGCAATTCAAAACAGTCAATCACCCAAGGCCAATTGTAGCCGAGACCAATCAGTCACACCCAAATAAACAACCAGTAAAAGAACCACGACCAGCAGTAACAACAAACAGCAAGCAGCACAAGAATCACAGCAACACAATACCAAACTTTTACTAGAATGCCTCAACTGAACCCAAAGTCTGCTTGAAAACCAACCAGCAAATGCTACTGACTCTAATGAACCAATCGAACAGGGAAATGTAGCTCAATTCAGGCATCTCCAAGCCCCCCTTTTTGTATGTGTGTCTATGCTTCTTAATCTGTGTCTATATGAATGCCCAAACTGCTCTCTCTATATCTCGTTTCAGAATTCTATCCCTCTTGTCCCTCTTCTATTTTTAAAACTCTCTCCCAGGTGTCCTAGGTCTGTGTCCTAATCTGTGTCTATATCCCCCTCTCACTGTCTCCTCCCTCCTTAAACTCTCTCTGTTTTCCTCACTTTAAAACTCTCTCTCCAGTCATTTTTCAGTGTGTATCAGTGTGTTCCAGTGAGTTCCAGTGAGTCTTCCTCTGTCTACCTTCCTCCAGAATCCCCTTTTTATATCTGTGTGTGTCTGTATGAATGCCCAGACTGCCCCCCCCCTTCCTTAGCACATGGGTACTTTAGCTTTTAAATCATTTTCCCCCATGCTTGTTCTGATTTTTCAGCTGACACAGCACTTATCAGACTTAAAACATAATTCTTTTGGCCCTGATATTCTCTGACTTCCCACTCTCCAAACAAAACAGTGTGCTCCTCCACTCCTAAATGTTAGGTATGGGTCTGTTTAAGTGGGATTCCCTGCTGTCTTGCAGGCTTTACTGACTAAACTCATGTGCAATGCAATTTTGAGCATCTTAATTATTGGCCTTTAATCTCTAAAGCTACATCTAGTATCTGCCTATGACCCTAACAGCAACACATTATCACAATTATGGTAACAGTGATTCCCAGGGACGGGCAAAACAAAGGAAACACAAAGCTAATTATTCGACGACCTCAATCGAATCGAATAATCGCCTTATGACATATACAATTAACAATAAGGAACAATCGACCAAATAAAAGGTCATTTGGAGGCGGGCAGAACGAATTTGAAAGACAAAAGAATAAGAAAATCTACTGAGATAAATTACACAAGTAAACAGATGTTAATAAGACACAAACAGAACAAAAATGAAAAGAAAATCACCTCAGGAAATGAGAATGACCCAGGTTCGAACTTGGCTCGTCTGCTTTGAGGTCGAATAGACCTTAATCGAAGTGTTCTCACACGAGAACACATCGAATAAAGTCCATTAGACCCCGAAATTCCAGTTAATTTGGCCTAATTCGTCATTTTCAATTTTAGGGTTCTTGCGGGTGGGGTTTGGGGCTCGGCCAGTTCCGGTTAGATTCGAATGAAACTAAGGGCGGTAGGTGTGTGAGGGGGGTCTAAAGGTGGTGTGGTGTAAAGTTGGTGGCCGGCGGGGCTAGTTTGAGTTCGACTCGAATCTTCAAATGAAGATTCGAGAACATCCAGGCTGATTCGAGACAAACCACGCACGGGGTTGGATAGAGGAGGTTGAGGCGGGTATGTGGTGTAAAGTTGGTGACCGGCGGCGTTGTTGCCGCCGGGTTTTCAGGCGGAGGGCGAGGGGGCGGCGCTAGGGTTTGTAATATGTGAAGGTTGAGAGAGAGAGAGAGACGAAGGGGGTGGGGGGCGTCTGAGTCTGGGAACGGGTTAGAGGTTTGGGGGGGTTTTTGTGTATTAAAATCACCGTTTAATCTCAGCCGTTTGATTATAACAATCAACGGCTGAGATCGAGTGGAATTTATTAAAACGGGGTCGTTTGGAGGGGTAACGGGCTGAGGGGTGGATTTCCGGGTATGGGATTTGGACTTTGGGCATTTTTGTGTTGGGCTCGTCTGAATGGGCAATAGAGGCCCAATTCGATTACTTCCTTCATTTCTCCTCAATTTTCTTCTTTTCTTTTATTATATATATATATTTTTTAATTCCTAATTTATTGAAACACAAAATTCTACAATACATTACGAAGTCAAATTAATTTATAAAGACTAATTACGTTCGAATAACGATTCACACATTAAACATTAATTGAATTACACAATTTTAACTAAAGTGCAAAGCACGACCATTTGATTTTAATTACTTTATAAAACAAATTACTTAATTAAATTCTGAGTTCAAAATGCAACATATATATATTTTTTATTAATTTAACATCAAAACACACACGCACGAACGCAAACAATAAGCACAAGAAATAACAGGAAATCCACAAAAATTGCAAACAAAACAAAACTCTTTATTTTGAATTTTTGGGAGTAATTTCCGTATAGGGCAAAAATCACGTGCTCACAGTATGAATGAGAGTTGTTTTAGAGCAATAACTAATTTGAATGCTTGATGTAGTAATTAATGAGATTGATTCAACCCAAGGTTGTGTTCCCATAAATGAAGTGTAATGCTATCGGTGTTAATATGATATATTTCTAATGGTCGGTTATTGATATGCAATTGATATCTATGCAACTACCCAATATTTTCCAATATTGAATAGTATTTCCTCTCTTGCTTTTTTCCAAAAGTCTAAGAGTTGCAATTAATAACAATCAATAGATGCCAAATAAAACCCAATTATCCCTAAGCGATACTATTAAACGAGGTGTAAGGCCTCGAGTCTTTGTTATTTACTTCTTCCAAAATCTAACTCACTTTTCCAAGCAAAGTAAGACTTAAATGGCTTTTGTTAATGTTTGCAACCACCAACAATAAATGAAGAATGAGAACTAAATAAATATCAACCAACCATTATGCATATATTCAATGTTAAACACCCATTCATATAACACCCACTTAGGGTTCATAACATTAGTATTTACGTTTAGCCACACATGCTAAAATACAAAATACAAAGTGTATTAAATGTCATAAATGCTTACAATGTAAGAGAATCTTCAACCAAAAGCTTCCAAAAGATGAGATATTAAAGTCTTGGAATGTAGTGTAAAGAGTAGACAAGATATTCCCACACAAGATTCTAAAATATTTATAGAGGGACCAAATTCGGACAAAAATCGGACAAGTTTACCCTTCCAGGTCACATTTGCGACCGCAGATCTGCCGCATAACAGATCTGCGGTCCGCATCTTGAGAAGCCGCTCCGCAGATCAAAAACCCTAGCTGCATGTCTTCCATCACATTACCATTCTGCGGTCCGCATTGTGATTATGCGACCACAGATGGCACCACATAATTGAACCTGGGTTTTCTTCTTGTTTATTTTGCGGCTGAAATGCGGTCCGCATGTTGCTTATGCGATCGCAGAATGCGCCGCATTCTTGACATGATTTATAGCTCCAGACACTATTTTGCTCTGAAATTTGAGGCGCAATTATGCGGTCCGCATGTGCGATCTGCGACCGCAGAGTGGTCCGCAGATTTGCATTTGTGCAATACTTTGCCCTTTTCTTGTCTTTTTGCTTCCATTTTCGTATCCTTGGTCTTTTCTTCCTCATGATCTGTAAGAGTACAAAATTACAAAAGTATGGACTAAATTTTGCAATAAAACAAGATAATATCTAAGCAATTAGTATGTAAATGTGCCGAATTTCTCCGGCACATCATGCGGCCAAAAGGCCGCTACTGCGGTCTTTCCCCTCTCGAGCCTGGACCGCTTCTACGGTCAAAACCCGCTTCTGTAGGGACCGCTTCTGCGGGGATCGCTCCTGCAGAAAAGGCCCCGCTACGAACCATGCCCACCCTCCCCTGGGTCGCTTCTGCGTTCATAGGGTTGCATCTGCAGGACCGCTTCTGCGGTCCTATTTCCGTAGATGCGAAAATACCAGAAGCCAGAATCACAGACCTGCAATAACTTCAAAATTTTCCCGTTTAACCTTCCGAAAACAACATGAAGCCCCCGGGACCTCAACCAAAAGCACAAATACATAACATTACTTCATTCAAACTTGCTTGCGACATAAAAACACCATCATAAACATCAAAATCAGCAATTTCTCACGGATTCAAGCCTAAACTTTATTAAAATTTCCGAAACTAACATTTGATCTAAAACCCGACCTAAATACCTCCGAATCAATTGAAATATTGCACGCATATCCAAAATCACCTAACGGAGCTACTGCAACTCTCGGAATTTCATTCCGAGCCCCGGATCAAAATCTCACCTACCATTCGGAATTCGCCAAAATTTAACCTTAGCCAATTCAAGCCTAAATCTACACCAGACCTCCGAATTCGATTCTGGTTGCTCTCCTAAGTCATAAATCATCCCTCAAAACTAGTCGAATCATCAGAAATCCATTCCGAGCTTTCTAACTCATTGGTCGACATTTGGTTGACTTTTTCCAAACTATCCTTCTCATAAAGAGATTTATTGCCTCATTTCTAACTAGATTCCATCCGATTTACTTCTAACTCTCCAAAAACGTATATATTAACATGTTAAAGTATAAAATGAAGAAAACGGGGCGGTAACTCCCGTAATGACATGTCGGATCGTTACATAACAGTGAATAACCGACTAAACTAGCTAACATGACGTTTTTACATAACTGCCCTTATGAGCTTGGAATTATACTTTCTTTAATACTCTACCTCAAGCTAGAGGGCATAAACACATTAAATGTCCCTAGCTTGGAAATGAGATATTGATGTTGAACTTTGCTCAGTCCTTTTATGAATATATCTGCAGGTTGTTCCTTTGTAGATATATACTCAATTTTGACCATGCCTTGTTGAATTTTCTCTCTTATAATCCTAGTAGCCATATTAATTCAGCCACAGTAGATGCTTGACTCATGTATTCTGCTTCAACAGAACTTTTTGAGATTGTAGTCTGTTTCTTAGACTTTTATTAAGTCAGATATTCTCCTAGCTTGATTAAATAACCTGTAACTGATTTTCTGGAGTGCAAGCATGCTGCCCAATCAGCATCACAATATGCTGTGATTGTTTCATTCTTATTGCTAGACAGAAGAATACCTTGTCCTGGTTGACTCTTGATGTATTTCACAATTCGTAGTGCAGCTTCCATATGAGATTTTTTTTGCTCAGAGCAGCATTGCAGACCCTTCATCAGCACCAATTGTACGCCAAGTTTTCAAAATGTGAATTTTGTTTGGAGTCCGTAGCCTTCTTGGGTCATGTTGTTTCCAGTAAAGGGATTCAGGTGGATCCTCAGAAGATTGCATCAGTGAAGGATTGGTAGACCCACGACCCCGATAGAGATTCATAGCTTCTTGGGTTTGGCAGGGTACTATCGGAGGTTTGTGGAGGGATTCTCAACCCTCGCCTCCCCATTGACTAAATTGACGCAGAAGGTAGTTAAGTTCCAGTGGTCCGACGCTTGTGAGAATAGTTTTCAGGAATTGAAGTCAAGGTTGACCTCACCACCAGTATTGGCCTTGCCAGAAGGCACAGAGGGGTTTGTGGTTTATTGTGATGCCTCCAGGGTCGGTTTGGGGTGTGTATTGATGCGACGCGGGAAGGTCATAACGTATGCTTCCAGGCAACTCAAGAATCACGAGAAGAATTATCCGACACATGATCTGGAGCTTGCAGCAATTGTGTTCGCTTTAAAAATATGGTGGAACTATCTTTATGGGGTTCATGTAGATGTATTTTCACACCACAAGAGCCTCCAGTATTTGTTCAAATAGAAGGAACTGAATTTGAGGCAGCGGTGGTGGTTAGAATTGCTTAAGGATTATGATATGATCATATTGTACCATCCATGGAAGGCAAATGTGGTGGCTGACGCTCTTAGTCGAAAATCCATGGGTAGTTTGGCTCATTTGGGGGTGGATCAGAGACCCCTGGCTCGGGAGGTTTACCAATTGGCCAGTTTGGGGGTTCACATCTCGGCGTCAGACGAGGGGAATGTTATGGTGCATAATGGAGTAGAATCATCATTGGTGGCAAAAATCAAGGAAAAGCAGTTTATGGATCCATCATTGGCTCGGATGAAGGAAGCAGTTGTGAATAACAAGACTTCGGCATTTTCTCTCAGCGGCGAGGATGGTGTATTATGGTGTCAAGGTAGGCTATGTGTCCCGGACGTGGACGAGCTTCGAGAAAGAGTGATGGCAGAGGCTCATATTTCCAGGTATTCCGTGCACCTAGGTTCTACGAAAATGTATCATGATCTCAAGGAGATTTACTGGTGGAGTGGTATGAAAAAGGATATGGCGAGCTTTGTATCTAAATACCCGAACTGCCACCAAGTGAAGGCCGAGCATCAGCGGCCTGGTAGATTAACTCAGCTTATAGAAATACAAAGGTGGAAATGGGAGATGAACAATATGGATTTCGTGGTAGAGTTACCTCACACTCTGCGTAAGTTCGACTCAGTATGGGTGATAGTGGATCGACTCACCAAATCAGCTCACTTCCTACCAGTCAAGTCCACTGATACTGCGGAGCAATATGCTAAGTTGTACATCAAGGAGATAGTAAGGCTTCATGGTACTTCACTTTCTATTATCTCGGATCGCGGGGCTCAATTCACCGCTAATTTTTGGAAGAAGATTCAGCAAGGTTTGGGAACTCAGGTGAATCTCAGCACAGCTTTCCATCCGCAGACCGACGGTCAGGCCGAGCGGACTATTTAGACGCTTGAAGATATGTTGCGGGCTTGTGTCTTGGATTTAAAAGGTACTTGGGATGAACACTTACCACTAATATAATTTTCTTATAGTAACAGCTCCCATGCTAGCATTCAGATGGCCCCGTTTGAGGCTTTGTACGGAAGAAGGTGTAGGTCACCAATTGGGTGGTTTGAAGTGGGTGAAGCGGAATTGCTAGGGCCAGATCTTGTGTACCAAGCTATGGAAAAAGTTAAGGTCATTCAGGAGAGGATGAAAACTGCACAGAGTCGCCAAAAATCCTATGCGGACATTCGCTGATGAGATTTAGAATTTCAAGTCGATGATTGGGTAGAGTATCTCCTATGAACGGAGTCATGCGATTCGGGAAGAAAGGGAAGTTGAGTCCTAGGTATGTTGGGCTGTATCGAATCGTTCAAAGAATTGGGCAAGTTGCTTATAGGCTGGAGTTGCCTCCTAAAATGTCATCAGTGCATCCGGTGTTCTATGTGTCCATGTTGAAGAAAATGACTGGTGATCCATCCACCGCCGTGCCAGTCGAGGCTATCGAGGTTAAGGAAGATTTGTCGCATGAAGAAGTTCCAGTTGCCATCCTTGATAGGCAAGTTCGTAAGTTGAGAAATAAGGAAGTTGACTTAGTCAAAGTGTTATGGCGAAGTCAACAAGTTGAGGAGGCCACATGGGAAGCAGAAAAAGAAATGAAGAAAAAATATCCCCATTTGTTTGATCAAGCTTAGAAGAAATTAGGTGACCCTTATATCTTTGAAACAACTATCATTTTGTCCAAATTGGTTCCTTCTTAGTGTTAGTAAAGTTTCTTTAATTTTGCAAAGAGTTATATGTGTTGTTGTTACTCTAGGTCACTTGAACTTTCCTTGATAAAAGAAAGCCTTATAGGGACTCATGTGTTAAATAAACAACTAATGGTAAGTGTAGATTGATAATTGTTTATTTATGTGTATATGGTGTGTTGAGATGGATAAATAAGGTATGGACTCATTGAAGTGGCTAGTTTATGTGCAAATGTAACAATGTGATAGAATATGTGCAATTGTTGAGGTAATGAATTGTGTACAAGCTGTAAAGAATGTTGTAAATGTGTATTGTTGCTTGGGAATGTGTTTTGGGGGCTCTCTGACATGTGGATATGTCCATAATACAAAGGAAACTAGCGAAATTTTTCTAAAATATAGGAGTTAGTGAAAATTTTGACAGTTTGCATATCATGTCTTCCAAAACCAACCGATTTTCAAAAATCCTCGAGGATGAATGCTTTTAGGGGGGAGGGGGAGGGGGGAGGATGTAAGGCCCCGTAAAATTTTTGTGCTTAAAACCTAGTAGCCCGTGGTGTCATGGTCCGAATAATGTGTTAGAAATGTGTAGAATTCTTCGCGGTGAGCTCGTAAGCTCGCCGCGGTTCGGACCCTTGGTAGTGATCTAAGCTTTAAACATTGAAAAAATAAAATTTTCCAGAAAATGTCAATTCTGCGGTCAAGAATGCGGTCGCAGATCTGCTATGCGAACCGCATTCCTAATGCAGAGTGTAATAGAATATTTTCCAAAACTGGTATTGAAAATGCGGTCCAATATGCGATCGCATAACGAAAATGCGGACCGCAAAACCATTGCATAATTCCTTAAGGATTTTTGAGTGTCAATTCTGCGGTGCATTCTGCAATCGAAGAACATGAATGCGGACCGCATTCTGGTCGCATATCGTAACAGATCATGTGATTTTTGGGAGCAATTCTGCAGTCCATTATGCGGACCGCATGTCGATTCTGCGATCGCAGATGCGACCGCAGATTTGACTCATCCTAGATTTTTCTAAAATTTTAACCCGATTCCTTTTTTAATAAAACACCTCAAAACTTCATTCTCTCATATTTTCTTAGTAAAACAAGAGAGAGAAAAAAGAGATTCTTGAGAGAGAAACCTAATAATCTTCAAGGATCATTTTCTAATCGCTTGGTCCGGAAACTCCTAGGGCAAGTGTCATCTTCCCCAATCTCTAAAGGTAAAAACCCTAGCCATTTTTCTTTAATTTTCAGTTGTCAAGGGGAAAGAAAGATTTTCATGCATTAGCTTTTGAAAATAGAAATTTAACACTCAGACATGTTCTTTGAACTTGAAATTTAGTAAAGAGGAGTAGGTAGGGGTAAAAATTTGCAAAAATGGAGTTTGCAACATAGGATAACTTGGGTGAACTTAAAGTAGGAGATTGAAGAAAGTAAATCCAACTCCAGGTATGTGTGGCTAACTTTGATCCTTGTGAAATCGCCCTTATGTGTATAATTTATTTGGTATGTGACAATTATGAGAATTGTTGTGTAATTCTTTTGATTTAGTTATTGGGTGATCAATTGGTTTGAACTATGTATTGTATGGTATGGGATGTTAATCGAAGGATGAAAAATAAAATCTTAATTGGTAAAAATTGAGGACAATAGTAGTGATGCCATGCTTGGCTTCTTGTGGGAATGGGACAACTCGAATTGTTGACGAACTGTTGAACATAATGGTATTGATACTCTCGGATATGGAAACGTTGTAACTTTATTGTGGTACCGGCTTGAAAAGTATTTGGAAACATGAACCAATTTGTAATTCGCTTATTGCCTTTGTTTGTGATCTTTGTGTAGTGCTCTTGTTTATTGTTTGTGATTGTTGTGATTAGAAACTGTACGGTGGGATCGAGTTACGCGCCGCAACACGAAGTAATAAGGTGTGGGTTGGGATGATAAGGGTGGCCGAGGTAATAAGGGTGGCCGAGGTAATAAGGGTGGAAAGCGATCGAAATCGCCATTGAAATTGATATGAATACAATTGTGAAATCATTGATGTGAAATTGTGAAAGGAGACAACAGGAGAGTTTGCAACCTGTGGGGCACTGATTGCCCCATTTGTTTGACTTGATTGTGCTTTCCGTGTGTGTGTGGTTGTTGCCTTCCTTGTTGATCTCTAACTGTACATAGGCTAAGGGTTTCTTGAAATAAAGTAAGTGTGGGAACGTGATTGGCTCGCTTCGTTATTTCTTGCTGTATCTGTTGGTTGTTCTATTATTGCGATTTATTTATTTATGGCTTGAGTTTACTTGGGACAAAGCTTGTTCATATATACCAGTACAATTCCAGTGTACTGACGTCCCTTTTGTCGGGGACGCTACATTCGTGTTATGATTGTAGGTGGATCCGTACTTTCACCTTCCACTGGCCGTTTTGGTGAGCCCCTTTCCTCTCGGGGCCCTGCGTGGCTCATGCCACTTCTATTTTGGATTTTTATTTTGATTTTTGTAAGGTATAGCCGGAGCCTTATTACCGGCAAGTATTGTATCATCCTTTGTATCTTAGAGGCTCCTAGATAGTAAACTGTGGGATTATGATCTTATGTAAATATATGTCGGGCGTTGTATATTGTAAACTTGTTAAGAAGTTAAGTGTGTGGTTATGTTTGTAAAAGTGTGTTTTCAATTATAAATTGGTAAAGTTCTTGATTTTAAGTAATGAACAATACAAGGGCAACGCATGGGTTAGAAAGGCACCCAGGTCCGCTTCACTGGGGCTTCCCAGTCAGGCGCCAGTCATTCCCCTCGATTTGGGGCGTGACAAACTTGGTATCAGTAGATACTGGCATAGAGTTTGAACACTATAAGATATGCCAGGTCTAGTAATAGTTAAGTATAACAATTTACCTATGAGTCTTTGATAGCTGCCTTGGTATGTTAGCACACAATCTTCTGTTAGTTTATATTGACAAAAATGTTCATCAAACTCTTTTGTAGTGAGTTTTATGTTTGTGTCCATAGGTGTGCTGACAGGTTTGGCTGATGCTAGTCCAAGCTTAGATATTAGTTCCAAAGAGTACTTTCTTTGATGCATTAGAATCCCTTGCTTTGACCTTGCAAATTCTATCCTAAGAAAGTACTTTAGCACCTCTAGATCCTTCATTTTGAAAGTCTGCTGCAGAGCTTCTTTTGTATCTTGTATCAATTTTAGGTTGTCTCCAGCTAGAAGCATATCATCTATATATATTAACACAATAATAGTTCCATTTTCAGTTTTCTTAACAAACAATGAGCGATCATAAGGACTTTGTTTGAACTGAAACTTCAATAAGGCTTCTGTCAACTTTGAGTTCCACTACCTTGGTGCTTGTTCCAGTCCATACAAGAATTTTTTGAGTCTGCACATGGGTTTATATGCATTATACCCCCCTGACTCTTAACTCCTTGTGGAAGATCCATATATATTTTATCATAAAGATCTCCTTGAAAGAATGCATTGTAGACATCCATTTGATGCACATGCCATTTTCTAGAGGCCGCAATTGCTAACACAGTTCTAACTGTTACCATTTTAATAACTGGAGAGAAGGTTATAATCTATACCTTCTCTTTGATTGTAGCCTTTAGCTACAAGTCTGGCTTTGAATCACTCTATCTCCCTCATAGCCTTATATTTGATTTTATGTATCCATTTGCATCCTATAATAATTTTTCCTTCTGGTAAAGATACATCTTCCAAGGTGTTGTTGTTTTCTAGAGCTCCAATCTCTGATTTTATTGCATCTACCCATCTATGATCAACTGCCTCTACATAGGAGTTTGGTTCAGTTATTGTGGAAAATGTAGATAGGTAGGCTTAATACTTTGGTGAGATGTTTTCATAGGAAAGATAGTTTGATAATGGATAGTTCACATCATGATGCACATTTAAGGAACAAAGTCCTTCATCCATAATGCAGGATGTTTCTTCCTGCCAGATCTTCTAGTAGTGTTGTTTTATTGATTCTACTGAATATTTGTAGTAGGAAGAATGATTGTTGACTGATCCTGTTGTTGATTTGTAGTGACAAATTCTGTGACAGCTTGTGAGTTTAAATTATGAATCTCTTCTGCACTTGTATCTCTGTAGTCTGCTTCATAGTCTTGAGAGTTTGTAGGTTGAGGAAGACCAATAGGTTGCTGAGTGTAATCCTTATGTTGTCTATTGTCTAAGATAGGTTGAGATACAAATATAGGAATTGATGATCTAGTAACATTCCTGAATGGGAATACATCTTCCCTGAAACTAATATCTCTTCATACAAAGAAGGAATTAGTTGTTAAATCATATAAAACATAACCTTTTTGTATCTCTGAATATCCCATTAATATTGTAGATTTAGCTCTTGGTTTCATTTTGTCTGATTCTTGTATAATTTTGGCATAACAAAGAGATCCTATAACTCTTAAATGAATCGGAGAAGGTTTCCTTTCGTATATTTTTTCAAATGGTGAAACTCCTATAACTAATGAAGGAAGTATATTAATTATGTATACAGCAGCTAGCACATAATGATCCCAAATTTTGATATGTATATTGGCTTGAAATCTGATAGCTCTAGTTACTTCTAGTATGTGTCTATGTTTCTCTCAGCTACTCCATTTTACTGAAGAGTATAAGCACAAGTTCTCTAATAAATAATACCTAAATTCTTAAAGAGATTACTACAAATAGTATTAACAAATTCTGTCCCATTGTCTATTCTTATTGTTTTTGTTAAACTGAGTTTGGACAAAATTTAGAAAATAATGAATAGCAACACACACGTCAGACTTCAATTTTAACTAATAAATCCATATCATTCTAGAGTAGTCATCAACTATAGTCAAGAAAAATTTATTTTCATCAAATGTAGAAACTTTATAAGGCCCCAAAATATCCATGTGCACTAGCTCAAAGCATTCAATACTTTTAATACAACTTACTGGGAAAATTAATGTGGTCTGTTTCGCACAAGGATATACATTGCACTTATTTAATACTTATGCTATAGATCAGTTTTATTTTGAACCATTTTCCTAAGAACAGATAATGACACTTGACCAAATCTTTTATGCCATAGACTTATGTCTTCTACACTAAGCACTTCCTTTACAAGGAGGCTAAAATTCATATCTTTATTAGCAAGTTGACTCACTAGGATGTATAGGCCATCTCTTTCTTTACCAATCTCCTTCACCCTCCCATTGAAGAGATCCTGAAAAATACAAAAATAAAGGTAGAAGGTTGCAGGACAAGCTAGTTTCTTAGTCATTTTTTACACATACATTAGATTAAATTTGAATTGAGGTAGATGGAAAACATTGCAAAGTGTACTTCTAGCAGATATTGAACTAGTTCCAGTATGTGTAACATTTGAAATTTTATTATTAGGAAGACACACTCTCTTAGGATTAGTATGTTCAACTATAGATTCCTAATTTAACATGCTAATATGAGACGCCATATGATTAGTTGCACCAGTATCAATAATCCATTCTTTTAGACAATTTGAAACTAATAAAACTGTACTCATACCTGCTACATTTGCTGATGAATTATTGTTGTTGCCTTTTAGGTTAGCTTTGTTTAGGATTTGTAAAATCTACTCATATTGGTCTTTTGTGAATGCTCCTATCTGAGGCAACAAATTATCAGTGATTTGACCGTTTGTCATATGAGATACTTGCTGATGACTCATATTAGGCTGGTGTTGAGGCTGGTGTTGAGGAATTTCTGCTAGAGCATTATAAGCTGTTGGACCTCTTGTTCCATTGATATATGACCCTAGCTCTTTCCTTTTAGATTTGAAATCTAGAGGATATCCAACTATCTTGAAGTAATTTTCTTTACTATGAACTCTAATTTTGCAGAAATCACAATGAATATTGTAATTCTTTTTATATCTTTGATTTTCTATATTTTTTGTATAAATTGCAACATCATAAATCTCACTGGTAATTTCTAGATTTGCACCTAAAATTCCAGAAGTAGCAGCCACTGCCTTTTGGCTTTCATCACTTATAACCATTGAGTATGCTTGATTGACTGTTGGTAGAGGTCGTCTAATAAGAATTTGACTTCTTGATTGAGAGTAAGACTCGTTGAGGCCCATAAGAAATTGATATGCCTTTAGTTTTTGTAGATAAACTATAAAATCCCTAGACCTTGGACAATCACAATCAGGGGCTGGAATTAATGCCTCAAACTCCTCCATCATGTCCTTTAGTTTTGAGTAATACACAGACTCATATGGAGTGCCCTGAGTAAGAGTGGCATTTTTTTTGTGTAGGTTAAAGGTTCTTGCATCATCTACTTTATAGAATCATTCATATAGATCATCCTAGATTGTCTGAGAATTAGATGCATATATTATACCACCAAGAAGACTACTATTCACAAAACTCATGATCTAAGAGAGTACAATAGCATTTACTCTCTCCCAATGGTTCCACATAGTAGTAGGGAAACTTTTTTTCATACAAGATTCATCCACCAATCCTAATTTATTTCTTCCTAGCAATGCTACTTGCATAGAACGATACCAAACAAAGTAATTTTCAATTCCAGTCAGCTGGAATAAAATAATTTGTATTCCACTGACATCTGAATGGTGAAGAAAAAAATGATGATTTTAAGCGATACCTGCTTGTTGGGTTCCCGCTCCAGCTGGTTGATTTTGATGAGAATTGGTTTGATTCCGCTGAGCCCCATCTACTTGATCATTGTTTAGACTCATTTCTTAGTTCTTGAATTTTTCGATACAACCAAGAATTGACAGAATTGAATTAAACATGCAGAAACTTGAATCAACGTTGTATATTCTTAGCTTTGGAGGCTATGATACCATGAACTCGTCTAGAGATTAATGGAGGTCACATATCTATGACTTGAGTGAAGAAGGTAATACAACAGATGAAGATAGAAGAAGAAAGAAATAGTTAGAGAAAGAAATGTAGAGAGAAGAGATTAATTTCTTTATTCAACTTAACCAAATGATAATGTACATACATGTATATATATAATACCTAGATAGCTTAATCTTAAGTAAGCCTAATTGACAAACTAACTATTCTGTTAACAGTGAATAACCGACTAAACTAACTAACAAGGTGATTTTACATAATTGCCCTTATGAACTTGGAATTATACCTTCTTTAACAGAAGTAGGTGCAATGTCCATATTGCTTGGCGTTTCTAGGCAATTAAGATTCATGACATCAAATAATTCAGTTTCTAATGGGTTCCAGGTTCAATTTCTTCACAGATATCTAACAATACCGACGAATATTCAAAAAACATAAATCTCAATTGACCCGACAATGAAGGCTTCAATTCCAACCAGCTCAATACTCCACCAAAACACACTAAACTTCACTAGTAAGTTGAAAATGATATTAAGAACAAACCTCAATATTTATTTAACAAAAATATTAACCGATCTAGGGTTTCAAATTTGGTTCCTGGCTTCAAATTCTTTCAATTTTTAATGGTAAATCTCCAGATTGAGTAAGGATTTTGCGGTCATCACTTTTATTGATGCACCGGTATCTCTTTGGGTGAAGTGGCTGCGAAAACCACTTTTATCGGGCCAAGCTTCATCTTCACAAGGTGGGTTTCGGAAGGCGGCACGATTCGTAGATGTTGTCGGAGGGATGATGGCGGAATGTGCGACTGTTTGTTGTTGTTGCCATATGGCTTGTGAACCTACTTTTTGTTGACTGTGTGTAAGTTGCCAGCAGATTTTTTTCAGAAGGAGCTGTGGAGGAAACGCTGACCTCGGTTGATGAAGGAAAGGGTTGGCTCCCGTGGGGTTCTGGTTTGTGTATTTTTTCTAAAAATATTTAGAGTTAAATTCACGTGCCCTTGTTTTGTTTGTCACTTTGGTGTACGCAACTTTTTATTTTTCCTCCTACGAATTTTGTGTCTAAACGACATAACAAAAGTCTAGTTTAAGTGTTGAAATGGAACAGAGTTAAGATTGAGTGTTTAAGGGGGAAGGCTAGACAATTTTAAGGGGTATTTACATCTATACCTATTTTTTATGTCACATTTTAATTTGTGTTCGCTTTGCAAAAAAAAATTACAAACGTACCCGCTTTTTCGCATAACTTCAGCATACGGGGCTGAAGTAGCAAAGGCAATCACACAAAACTTTAACATTCTAGTAGACGGGCCTGAAGTAGCAAGTGTGCTGAACCAAGTGTACTGAAGTTTTTATTTGTAACTGGCAAGTTTTTGTTTTGTAACTGGCGAATTTCAGCTCTTGAGCTGAAGCTTTTATTTTGTAACTAGCAAAATTGGTTTTCATGCTTCCTAGACGTTTTTCCAAAAAAAAGCCTTTGTCATTCCTCGGAACCTTTTTCTTAATTCTACAGGGTAGTAATAGTATATTTCTTTTTACCAAAGAAACTAGATTGTCAGTTTCACAATGGTTCGATCTTATATTTCAACTGAGCATTGTAAACCTCTTCCAAATGATGTATGGATGGTTATTCTAAGAAGGCTTCCAGCAGTAGACCTAATCCGTTGGAACTTCTTAATATCAACACCATATTTCAACGACTTGTTTCTCAACTGTGGCGCTGTTCCTATTATGGTTGTCCAACAGAAAGATGTTGAGGGCGGATATAACTTTGAGGAGGAGAAGGAGGAGGAGAAAGGGGGATGAAGTTGTTTAAAAAGTGGGTAAAAGTTAAAAGGTATAAAAAAAATGGGTATAGGTTAAATGGGGGCGACCAAATTGGGCACCCCATGCAATTTCCACAATTTTAAGGGGTTGTCAATATATTTGACCTTTTATTAATCACCAAAGCAATTAGTTACAAATCCATAGCTAAGCCAACAAAGCTAGCTATCGCAATAGGAAAAAACATAGCAGACTACCTACTTCCTACATTGATCATATTAGAAGACATACATGTAATTGAGCTATGATCTTAGAGGGTGCCCGAACACAACAAATGTAAGCTATCTCCTTTGCAATGTTACATGTTGCTTACTCCTTTGTTTAAATATTCGTATGTTCCTCTCAATCCAAATGTGGTGGATAGCCTCTACATAAACTAGTTTGAACATTAGTGTTTGTTGGGATTTTTTGAACACTTGATGACCCATTGACTATAATCACTCCAATCTTTTGTGGTAGGATCGTGTAACTGTATCTAATGCCATAATTTTGTCCATATATCTCATATATGTATTGTAAAAACATGTGCTCTTTTGTTTCTTCCACTATTGACATAAAGGCATATTGTGGATTCACATGTATACCCCATTTTCTTAATCTATCAATTGTCAGCCTTCCATGCATCAAAGCCAGAGTGTGAATTTTGCTTTTGATCGAGCAAAATTGTTGAACATGATGTTTTACCATTCAACCCCGGAATAGTCCCCATTAGATAAAAGTATATGTTCCTAATTATGCTCTTCTTAGTCGTCTATGCAATTATAATATTCTTTAGAGAGCCTCTAGCTTCAAATATCTTCATGACTATCCATCAAGCCTATTGCGGGGTTAGGGTAATGTTGATTGCTGATTTTTGATGTAATAGGTATAGATCCACCTGACCCATAGCTTATCTTCCTTATGAGCCAAACCTTATCATACTTTAGCTATTTCAGCTTTGTTCAAGATTTGTAGAATTGTAATGTTTAGCCCACCTCCTACTTTGGGTAGACACACCTTATCCTAGGCAAGTAAAGCTTTCTTTATGATTACGTTGGTACTTGACCACACATACGATCTACATATACCTTCAATGAACTTGATCACCTTGGAAGGAATAATATAATGTTGAGCGTAGAAAGCTTGTATTCCAAACAAAACACTGTGGATTAGCTGAACTCTGTTAGCACATGAGAGCTTATTCGCAGTCCTAGAGGTTATTTTTTATGTCATCTTGTCTATCAAAGGTTTCCGTTGCATGATACTAAATTTCTTGGTAGATAGAGGAAGTTCCAGATACTTGAAAGGTAGGTCTCCTATGGTGAAACCCAAGTGCTGTAAGATCTGATGTTGCACTGTTGTTGATACTCCTCTAAAATACACTCCACTCTTATTTGGTTAGCCTGTAGATGAGATACTTTTGTAAATTATAGGAATTTATGAGCTATTACAACAACTGACTTTGCATCCCCTCTCATAAATAACAAGAGGTCATCAGAAAACTATAAGTGAGTAATCTTGAGCCTTGAACATCTGTGATGATAGTTGTACTCTTTGTTTGTCTTAAGATCATGTAAGCTTCTACTCTAGCACCCCATAACAATTGCAAAAAGGAAAGGTGGCATTGGATCACCTTTTCTGAGGCCCTTGGCAACATTGAATGGCAGTGAATATTCTCCGTTAACTACGACATAATAGTTGACTGTCTGTATACATTTCATAACCCATGAGATGTACAATTTAAGAAATCGTAGCTCTTCCATAACATGTTTCAAATAGGGCCATTCCACAGAGTTATAGACTTTCTGAAGATCTATCTTAATCATGCATCCGGGGGAGGTGTATTTCCTAGAATAGGCTTTGACCAATTCATGTGCTAAAATGACATTATCGGATATTCTCATACCAGGTATAAAGTCAACCTGTGCTTCACTAATTACAATATAGATAACAACTCGAATTCTAACATGCAGGATTTTGGAAATAAGCTTATAAAACACTCTGCAGCATGCAATTGGCCTAAATTCTTTAATTGTTTTAGGTTTACCAGTCTTGGGAACTAAGGGCGAATGATTTCTTTCCTGCAACTAAATTTCTGAAAAAGTCTAGCTTGCTAAGCTTGGTCTAGTGGTTTGTTAAGTGATCTTTTGGTTTTATTGTCGTGACAAGTGGACTGGGGCGCTTGTGGGCAGGGGTGCCGGGGTGGGGGAAGTCGAGGATTGGGGTGATAGATTGGAGTGTTGGGGGCCGGTTTGGCAAGGGTAGATTGTGTTGTGGTTGGGGGGTAGGAAGGGTTGAAAGAGAGTTTCGAAAATATTTTCCCTTCTCATGATAAAGTTATTTTCCTGAAATTGGTAAAAAATAATTTTAGTTGAACTCAAAATTTTAAAATCAAACAAACATGAAAAAATGGATATTTTTTCATACCAAACACAACCTAATTGGATCTTTATTTTCTTCTTTAACTTCCATCCCAAAATAAAATTTCGCTCCCAAGTTCTTGCTTCCTCTTGCAAAGTTACTTGGGTCTTTATTTTCCTTTTTAACTTCTATTGGCCTCTTTACCTTTTTATTTCGATAAGCTTTCATTTGCTAATGCATAAAAATTATATTCCCCATTTCGTAAGTTTAGTGAGATATAATTGTGTTAGCAGTGCAATAGGGGATTTGTCATTTAGATTTTTCTCTCTCTGATCAATCTAAATATTTATGTTTGAGAATAAAACGAAATTTGTCAGTCTTTTTAGTTAGATTTTCTCTTCTTTAAAAACAAAATGTCCTTTCTTTTATAAGGGCCAGCTTAGAGACAAGCAAAACCTCTGCCAAAAGTGTAAGCATTGCTTCTCCTTAGTTCCAGTAAGTTCAATCTCTCATGTGCATTTCCTGCCTAAGAGTCGCTTATTTAGGAAATATTGGAAATTGATTCGTAACCAAAAAGTTAAACGTTTTAGAGAGTGCACACCAACTGTTTGATAATTTGCTCCAACGTTGATGAAACACCTCACTATGGAAATGATGCTCACTTTCCCTGTAAAAATCCAACTCCAAAGCAACAAGTGCCCTTTCCCGCTCCACTCAGATTTCTTACCCGGTAAAAGCAGAGACCATTGTTTCTCTAAATCCAGGAAATTCCCCAAGAAAAATACCATTTCTGATTCTACCTCTATTACTTGTTCTAATCCGGGGCCTCACAAACTAGTCCGAGATCGCAAGTTGGACAAACATGTCGTCAAGAACAACAATATTCGGTTTGTTCAGAAGCTTAAAACACTGCTACTTTCAAAACCAAGGTATTTCATGCCTATCAATGTTCTCTCAAAATGCAGGGGCTATTTAACCCTCTCAAAACCTCGGTCTATTCTTTCGATGATTCATCGTTATCCGACAATCTTTGAGCTCTTCACTATACCAACACCTCCTACACCATTCAACGCCACGAAACCACTTTCTCAGCTTTGTGTTCGCTTCACTCCAGCTGCTGCTGCCCTGTTTCGTAAAGAATTGGAACTGAAATCTGCCGTGTCAGTTCTTTTGGCTGCTAAGTTGCAGAAGCTTCTAATGCTCACCAGCCATCATAGACTATTACTGTCCAAGCTAGTTCATATTGCACCTGATCTTGGTTTGCCTGTTAATTTCCGTTCTCGCCTTTGCAATGAGTACCCTGATAAGTTTCGTGTTGTGGATACTTCTTATGGTCGTGCCCTTGAGCTTGTTTCTTGTGATCCAGCTCTAGCAAATGCTTTACCATCTCGTGCAGTTGACCATATTTCACTTGGGTTGATTGTGGATAGACCATTAAAGTTCAAGCATTTGAAACTTCGAAGGGGACTTAATTTGAAGAGACGGCATGAGGAGTACCTTATAATGTTTAAAGAATTACCAGATGTGTGTCCGTATAAAACAAAAGTAAAAGATTTCTATAAAGAATCGATCAATGCAGAGAAGAGGGCTTGTGCAGTGGTGAGGGAAGTTTTGGGGATGATGGTTGAGAAGAGGACTTTGGTTGATCACTTGACACATTTTAGGAAGGAGTTTGGCTTGCCGAACAAATTAAGAGCTATGCTGATTAGGCACCCTGAGTTATTCTATGTGAGTGTGAAGGGGCAGAGAGACTCGGTCTTTCTAGTAGAAGGCTATAGTGATAGAGGCAAACTGTTGGAGAAGGATGAAATGCTGGTCATAAAAGATGAGCTGATGAAACTTGTTAGGGAGGGGAAGAGAATGAGAAGAGAAAGAAGGAAGGCTTTTGTGAAAGGTGACATGAACGAGTATTGCAAGAATCGTCAAGATGATGATGAAGTTGAAGACGACAACTACTTTGAACAATTTGATGGTTTAGATGAATTGTTTGAATATGAAAATTCTGATTCAGAGAAAGGTATAGATGATGATGATGATGATGATGGAGATTTTGGTTCTAAGGATGGCTCTGACTATGATGAAAACATCGAATTATGGGCTATCCGAGATGAAACACAGTTCTGGACAACTGAGGCGCATACTTGTATGCAAAATGATAACACTGGAAGTTCAGGACCTTGGTAGACTGACTCCATTGAAGCACGTCCCATTCTACTCACTAGGACTTGTAGTCAATATATATGTAAAGATTGTACTTGTCGCTTCTTGCTTCTGAGGGTATTATTTTCTTTTCCAACGATATTTATTTATTTACGGAAAAGGTCCAAATACCCTCTATACTTTGCGAAAATTGTCAAATATATCTCTCGTTAAAGGTTTGGCCCATATCCAATCTTGCCGTTATATTATTGGCCCGGATACCCCCTGAACTTTAAACGGAGCCAAATACCCCTGGACTTTACGATAAGGTTTATATATAACCCTCATTTTCTTAATAAAATATTTTTTTTTGTAAAAATTGAAAATATTTTGTTGAAAATAATTTCTTCATTTCTTAAAAAACGAAAATATTTTGTTAAAAAATGTTTTTTTTCTGTTTTTACCAAAAAAAAAGTTTTTACAAATTTGTTTTTCCATTTTTTCCGGATTAAAAAAAAACTTTAAAAAAACTGAAAAATGAAGAAAAAAATATTTTTCAAAAGCGAAAATAATTTATTAAAAATATTTTATTCGGTTTTTGAAAAACTAAAATATTTTGTTAAAAACTAAAATTGTTCTAATTCCTCTGTTTTTATATTTTTTCAGTTTTTACAAAATAAAATATTTTAAAAAATAATAATTTTTGCAATTTGTTTAAAGTTTCACAAAAAAAATTTCTTTTTCTTTTGGAAATGTTCTAATTTCTTTTTGTAAAACTTTAAAAAATTGCAAAAATCATTTTTTTAACAAAATATTTTTTTTGTAAAAACATATTTGTAATCATGTAAAAATTGTAAAAATAGAGGAATTAAAACATTTTCAGTTTTTACAAAAAAAAAATTATTTTTTAAAAATTGAATAAAATATTTTCAACGAATTATTTTCGCTTTTGAAAAATATTTTTTTCTTCATTATTTAGTTTTTTAAAACTTTTTTTGTAAAAACTGGAAAAACAAATTTGTAAAAACTATTTTTTTTTTGTAAAAAAGGAAAAAAACATTTTTAACAAAATATTTGTCGTTTTTTAAGAACTGAAAAAATTATTTTCAATAAATAATTTTCAGTTTTTATAAAAAAGAAATTATTAAAAAATAAGGGTTATATATAGACCTTATCGTAAAGTCTAAGGGGGTATCCGGGCCAATAGTGTAACAGCAAGGTTGGATATGAGCCAAACTTTTAACGAGGGATATATTTGGCCCTTTTCGCAAAATATAGGGGGTATTTGGACCTTTTCCGATTTATTTATCAAATATATAGTATTTAAAGTCAAAGAGCTATGTCTAAGGATTTTCTCCTTTGTGTTAGTGAGGTCGTAGATTTTAAACTAAGGTGTTAGAGAGGGATAAAAGAGAGAGAGAGTTGGTAGGAGATCAATTCATTAGGAAAATGTAGATAGAGATTTTCTTTAACAAGTGAAAACTCAAATATGACTAGAACCAAACTAATTTAGAGTCCAGAACCAAAGTAGAGTGGAAAATCTCAAAAGAACAATGAATAACAACAACAATTAAGTATAATCTTATTTGGTAGAATTTAGTGAAATCTAGGAGGGTAGTGTGCAGATCTTACCCCTACCATGGGATAGAGAGGTTGTTTCCAAATAGATCATCGGCATCATTCCCTCCAAGAACTTTCACCTTGTTCTTGGGGAAACTAACAACAACAACAACAATCCAATATAATCCCACTTAGTGGGGTCCGGGGAGGGTAGTGTGTACGCAGACTTTACCCCTACCCTAGGGTAGAAAGGCTATTTCCAAATAGACCATCGACATCCTTCCCTCCAAAAACTTCCACCTTATTCTTGGGGAGACTCGAACTCACAACCTCTTAGTAATTGGAGGTTGCTTACCAAAGTTTTCTTCACAAAGAAAGAGAAAACACCGAACAAAGAGAGAGATTTCTTCGCAAAATGGGTGCTACGGGAAGGGAAGGTCTTGATTTAAGCTTGTTTCAAACTTAAAAATTTCTAGTTTTTCTCAAATAAAATAACGGCACAATGATAACAAGAGTGTCCAAACTTCAAAATTTATCATAAACTTTCTAAAGAAATCAAGATTAAGGGTGTGTTAATTGTCAAAGAACTAAAGAAGAGTATCAAACTCTTAATTGCCATTGCCGAGTTGGAGTTGAGGGATATCCACTACTTTATCAAAGTAATTATTGAAGAAGGTTGTGGCAGAAGGATTTATACCTGTCTATTTGTGAAGCGATAAGTTGCTATTTGATGCTTTTAATTTTAAGGGAGGGATTTGATAAAAGAAAAAATTAATTAAGTTGATTATTATGTATTAGTCTAAACTATGATTGAATTGAAAAAAAAGATACAAAATAAAAACTGAAGCAGTTTGATATTAAGTATAGATTACGTTGAATTCAAAGAAGTAAAACTAAAAGGAGGAGAAAAAGCTGAAGATGACTTTGGATCCCAGATCATCCGGCAAAGGAGCAAACTTAAGTGCCCCACACAACCATTCGTTCCATACACCTTTTCGTGTCTAGGAGCAAGCTTAAGCGCCCCACACAACCATTTGGATCGGCTCTTCTATTGCAGCAGATATTTTTATCCATTTGATCACGGGTCCTTGGGGATCTCGACCCCTCCGATGATCATATGGACGACATGCTAAGGAATCTCTCTTTTCGCCCAGGTCGAATTTCTTCGAGTTTCCTGTTGAATCTCTTGGTGTGCCCTCTTGTTACTTTGAGGACAAGCGCAATTGGGCGTTGCATGAGGTTTCACCCTCGGGGATCGGTTCCGATGTACTCTCAAGGTTTTGCGGTGGCACACCCATACCTGGAATAACCATACCGCCCTTTCCATAGCCTTTGTGGCTGTTATTTTCAGGTACATTCACTGGTTTAGGCATCTTGACCTTAAATCAAAGATCTTGAATAAGAAAAAGTGTGAAAGATAGCTTGTGTTATGCAAAAATATAATCACTATTATTTTTATCCCTACGATGGGCAAAACTATATACCGTAAAAATGGTAATTACAACTAGATCTAATTTTGTGGTTCTAAAAATACGTGATCTATTTTTATGCTAGTTGTTAGGCCATAGATGTTAAGTAAGAAATTAGAAAATGAGATAAGAGCTTGAAAACAAGGTGATAACCAAAGCAATAGGTTGATAAGCGGGGCCTCGAGCTTGTTTATTCAGGGCCTCGAGGTCGAGTTCTATGCCCTACCGTGGGTAGTTGATGGAGGGACTAACGGTTATGACAGATTTAATGATGGCTCTTTATGTCAAATAATAAGCAATAAATGAAAAACAACAAATAGAACACAATAAATATAAATTGAAGTAATGAGTTCAAGAGAATATGTCAAGTTAAAGAGTAGATAGAATGTTCTTATATTGAATATTGAGTACCAAATGTCTACAAAATTGCAAGGATTCCCTTTATATATGAGGGGGAACATAGAAAAATGCATTAATTACAAAGATATGGGGCTGGTACAAATATTTAATGCCCTGATACGGGTCAGAGCTAGCCTACTTGACTTTGTCATCTCTAGTCGTGCGCCAAGGGAACTTCCCACTTTTCAATCATAACTATCGACTTGCACTGTCTCGAGGTTGGACATCGATGGCCCCTCAAGGTAAATCTTGAACGAAGTTTCGAGCCTTTGGAAAGCTCGCTTACGATACATTTTAATGGCCAAAAATTGGACCCTCCGATTTTACCGCATACAAATGCATATAAGAGGTCGCAGTCGGGAAGGGTTATGGGCCATTGGTCTTCACGTTCGCGAGCGAAGGTGTCGCATTCGTATAGAGGAGAGTCTAGGTAAGAGCCGACTAGGAATTAGCCATCGGGTTCACGAGGTCAGGGATGCGTTCGAGTAGGCTTAGGATGCATTACATCGCATTTGCGAGTGGTTGACCGTGATCGCGAAGGGTCATTTTAGGGTAGTGGCTTGTTTGTGCTTCATGAATGTGAGGCTTGGGCCGTGTTCATGAAGGATATCGCTGGGCAGACTATATGAAGTTCTAATTTCGATATTTTAGCCCATTCTCTCATATTTTGAACCCTAGACTTGGAGAATGGTGAGTTTTGAAGAATAAAAAGGTAAATCGATGGAGGTTTATATTGATGACATAATTAGTTAAGTCCCTGTGCGCAAAGGACCATTTGGCACTTTTGCATGAAACCTTCAACATATTGAGAAAATACAAACTCAACCCCGAGAAATGTGCATTCGGGGTTGGTTTGGGCAAGTTCCTCGTCTTTATGGTGTCAAATCGGGAAATCTAGATCAACCCCGATAAAATCAAGGCAATCGAAGACATCACAATCATAGATGGCATTAAGGTCGTACAAAGATTAACAAGGCGGATAGCCACAATAGGCCAATTCATCTCGAGGTCCAGAATCAAAGAGATCGCTACATACAAAAAAGGATGTCAGCAAAAAGAAGTGAAGGGAATAAAACAGTAAATAAAAGCTGAATGAAAGATCGAACTTACGCTCTATATTCCACTTCTCGGGAAATGGCATCTTCTAGGCCCGAATTAGGTCGTAAGTTTTCACTCAAATGAACCGACCCATCCACCCTCGATCCTTGTCCTTGTCTATGATCGAGAACAACATGTTGGTGTCCCGACTATAAAGCATTATGAACCCACCTGGAAAAATACGGGGCCTATACAGTGTGATGAGCTGGTCAAGGGTGAAAGTCATTCCTTCTTTTTTTGTTCGCGAAAAATCGAAGTAAAATGACAATCCGCCAAAAGGAATGGTGGATTTGGCATAGGCTTATTTGGTATTGGCAGCATGAGTCGATAATAATGGGATCGATGGGGCCCGACATGAAAGAATAAGTGTAAACACTTAAAAACCCTTCCACGTGGGTAGTAATATCTTTCTCGGGAGACGTAATCACCACCTTTTTTTTCCTCACTGGTAGTCTTTCTTGACCTGCTCGAGGTCGCTCTCATTTACCAAGAATATGTACCTCGACATTGGCTCACACCAGCCATGGACATAAGAAGTTTTCTTAACTTTAAAGTCGAAAAAGGGGTCACACCCCATCTCGGGAACACATTCCTCAGGGTGCGGCTCCACCGGTGTTTTATCGCATGCTGACGGCAATGAAGAAGCTTTTTTCCTTTTGAGGAACGATTTTAGATGTTTTTTCCATTTTTATATGGATCCGGAGAAAGAAGAATGGAATAAAATGAGCGGACTTGGTCAGCCGGATCACACCCAAATGGAATCAATCTTCTTCAAGGTGCGTGGAAGTCCAGATACAAAATCCATGGTGGTGCGTTCCCATTTCTACACCGGAATCTCTATCTGCTAGAGCAACCCACCCGGGCGCTGGTGCTCATACTTCACCTGCTGGCAGCTAAGGCATCTAGACACATAACCCACTATATCTTTCTTCATCCGCATCCACCAATAGTGCTACCTCAAGTCCTGATACATCTTCGCGGCACCCGAACTATGGGCCTCTGCTAGAATCAACTCTCAAAGGCCATCAACATTGGGCACACAAATCTGGCCCTGCATCTATAATACATCGTCATCTCCGATAGTCACATCTCAGGCATATCCCCATTGAACCTTGTCCTTAAGGACAAGAAAATGAGGGTTATAATAATGCCGCTCCCTAATACGATCAAATAGGGAAGACCGGGAAACGACATAGCCTAGAACCCGATTGGGCTTCAAAAGATTCAATCTCACAAATTAGCTGGCTAGGGCTTGAACATCCACCGCCATAGCCCTCTCTGAAGCTGGTAAATATGCCAAACTACCCAAACTCTCCGCCCGGTAACTCAAGGTATCCGCCACCATATTGGCCTTTCTAAGGTGATACAGAATAGTAATGTCATAATCCTTTAACAACTCTAGCCACCTCCTCTGACGCATGTTGAGATCCTTCTACTTGAGCAAGTGCTGCAAACTCCGATGATCAGTATAGATCTCACAAGGCACACCATACATGTAATGACGCCAGATCTTCAAGGTATGAACAATGGCAGCTAACTCAAGGTCGTGGACAGAGTAACTCTTTTCATGTATCTTCAATTTTATGGACGCGTAAGCAATCACCCTATCGTCTTGCATCAATACCTCTCCAAGGCCAACTCTCGAGGCATCACAATAGACAGTATAAAACCTCAAACCGGTAGGCAACATCAAGATTGGGGTTGTAGTCAAAGCTATCTGAGCTTCTGAAAGCTCACCTCACACTCCTCTGTCCACTGAAATGGGGCACCCTTCTGGGTCAATCTAGTCATAGGGGTAGCAATCGATGAAAATCCCTCCATGAAACAACGGTACTAGCTCGCCAAGCCAAGGAAATTGCAAATCTATATAGCTGAGGATGGCCTGGGCCAACTCTGCACGACCTCTACCTTCCTCGGATCCACCCGAATACCCTCACTAGAAATCACATGGCCTAAGAATGCCACATAACTTATCAAAAACTCATATTTTAAGAAACTTGCATATAACTTCTTCTCCCACAAGGTATGAAGCACGATCCTCAGGTGTAGCTCGTGATCTTCCCAACTCCAGAAATACACCAAAATACCATCAATAAAAATAATTACGAATGAGTCAAGATATGACCTGAACACACTGTGCATCAAATGCATGAAAGTTGCAGGGGCATTGGTCAGCCCAAATGACATAACAAGGAACTCGTAATGAGCATACCGAGTCTTGAAAGTAGTCTTCGGGATGTCTGGCTCCCGAATCTTCAACTGATGGTAACCTGAGCGCAACTCAATCTTAGAAAACACTTGTGCACCCTGAAGTTGGTCGAATAGATCATCAATACGAGGCAAAGGATAACGGTTCTTCATTGAAACTTTGTTCAACTATTGATAATCAATGCACATACACATAGAACCATCATTTTTCTTCACAAACAAGACTGGAGCGCCCCAGGATGAAACACTAGGCCGAATGAAACCCTTACCAAGCAATTCCTGCAACTGATCCTTCAACTCCTTCAACTCAGGAGGATTCATACGATATGGAGGAATGGAAATGGGCTGGGTTGCCAGCAACAGATCAATGCCAAAATCAATGTCCCTATCAGGCGACATGCCCGAAATATTAGCTGGGAGTACATTGAGATAATCCCGTACCACTGGAAAAGAATCAACAGAAGGGTCAACCATGCGCTGAGCTTTAAGAAAAGAGATAACTCTACTGGGAGTATGATCTAAAGTACCGCTTCACTCAATATGCGGAATACACGGCATAACCAGTGCCATAGTCTTGGTGTGACAATCAAGAATAGCAAAATGGGGCGACAACCAGTCCATGCCCAAAATGATGTCAAAATACACCATATCGAGTAACAATTAATCTACTCTGTTCTTAAAATCCCTAATAGTAACCAAACATGACCAATAAACGCGATCCACAACAAGAGAATCTCCCACATGAGTAGAAACATAAATGGGGACACTCAAAGAATCCTGAGGCACACCCAAATGTGGAGCAAAGTAAGAAGACACATAAGAATAAGTAGAGCCCAGATCGAATAGAACTGATGCCTCTCTGTGATAAACCAATATAATACCTGTAATGACGGAGTTGGAGGCAATAGCCTCAGTTCAAGTAGGAATACAATAATATTTGGCCTGGCCCCTCTCTCGAGGGTGACCTCTATCTCCCCGACCTCTACCCCTAGCTGGCTGGGTAGGTGGGGTAGCACCTTGAGCTGTGACTATGGCTTGAGAACCCTGAGGAACACGTTGTAGCCGAGCAGTCTGTAGGGGGGCGCTCCTCCAAAGTCTAGGTAAATCCTTCCAAGTGACGTGTATCACCACACTTGTAACAAGCTCTTGGAGAAGGTGTTGCTTGTGACTAACTAGGGCCAGGTCTGCTGGACTGGCCTCTGGAAGCACCCCGCGTAGGAGGCGCGCTAGAAATTGGAGGTGAATAATAAGGCTCCTGAGGTGTAGGTGGAGCTATAGTACTGCCGGTTGTTGGAAAAGATGAATGTACAGGGCGAACTGAATAACCTCTGCCATAACGACCTACTGATAGGGTACAGGCACTATAGTAGTGAACCGACTCTCGAGACCTCTTGGCCCCTTGCTCCCTGGCGAGCATTCCCTCAATCCTCCTAGCAATGCTTACTACCTGCTGATAAGGAATATCCATCTCCAACTCTCGAGCCATGCAAGATCTGATGGGCAAAATAAGACCCTCATTGAACTTGCGAAACCTCTCTTGAACTGTAGCAACCAAAGCCGATGCATGCCTGACCAACCTGGTACAACGGATGGCATACTATGAGACCGTCATAGCACCCTGGCGCAAATGCCCAAACTCTGCGTGCCATGCATCCCTAAGACTCTGGGGAACAAACACTCCCAGAAACATATCCGGGAACCGGGTCCAAGTCAGTGAAGCAGCCTCGATTGGACTATCTAACTCATAAGTACGCCACAAATCATAGGCGGCTCCCCGAAGCTGAAAAGCAGTGAAGGAAACCTCGCTGGACTCCACTATGCCCATAGTGCGAAGAATATGATGGCACTCCTCCAAGAATCCCCAAGCATCATCTTATGTTAATCCATTGAACACTTGGGGATCATATTTCTTGAACCTCTCAAGTCTCTGTTGCTTGTCCTCTAAAGCAGCTGACCCACCCTCGGGCTGAACTGGTGCTACAGGCAGTGCTGGATAATTGGGAGCCTGCTCAGCTTGTACTCGCTGCTCAAGAGTGCGGATAGTGGGAGTCTGTGCTCCTCCCCTGGCCTGGGATGTGGCTGCAGTAGAGGGAAGTAACCCGGCCCGAGCCAAGGTGGTGTACATGCTCATGAACTGAGCCAAAGCCTCCTGGAGTGCTAGAGTAGTAGTGACAGTAGAAGGTGTGCCATGTTCCTGGGCTCCGGCTGGATCTGCTGGTGGTACCTCGGTGGCAGTTCGCGCAGGTGTTCTGACTGCACCACATGCGCGTTCTCAACCTCTACCCCGGCCCCGGCCTCTAATGGCTGCAGTAGTGGGCGCGGGTGCCTATCATCTCATGTAGTACGTGTCCTCACCATATGTGAGAGAATAGAAGACAAAAGTTTAGAATTGATGTCAAATATCGCACTACAAGGAATTCAAATGAAATGAAGATTTTTCCTAAACAGTTACATAGCCTCTCGTAGATAAGTACATACGTCTCTGTACCAATCAGCGAGACTCTAATAAACCGCCCTGTGTTCCGTGACTCTTATGAACCTAGAGCTCTGATACCAACTTGTCACGACCCCAGTTCACCCTCCATGAACATGTCATGATGGCACCTATTTCCTACAACTAGGTAAGCCTAAAAACGCTAAATAACATTTAACATTTGCGGAATAATTAATTAAAACTAAATAGACGGAAATAACAACTGTATTTAAGGCTACTCGGCCTATACAACTCAAAAATATGCGGAAATCTACAACTAAATCCCAAAACCTGGAAACTCACGGGAAAACACTAGAATGTAGTAGTCTTTTCTACACCAGAATGTCTAAACGACATAAAAGGAAAGAAAGCAACTATCTGCTAAAGCTGGAATTGAGTAGAGACTCCTGGCCTACGGACGTAGCAGGTATATCTCAAGTCTCATCTAGGACTCTCCACCATGAAGATGATACGCCTGGGAGGAAATACCTGGATCTGCACATGAAAAACATGCGCAGAAGAGGCGTGAGTACACTATAGCGGTACTCAGTAAGTGCCAAGCCTAACCTCGGCTGGTTAGTGACAAGGAAGGTCATGACCCTACTGAGATAAAACATAATAAATAATGAGATAACGGAAGCAGTTTAAATAAAGTCTACAGCGACAATCTAAATCGGGTAAATAAGGAGGAATAGTAATAGATAGCAAAGGTAACAATACAAGGAAAACTGCTCTCAACAAGGAGTAATAACCGGGGGATCTCTTAGTATCCCGAGGATCTCTTGGTATCCTCATCATATACACTGGGGATCTCTTGGTATCCCGAGGATCTCTTGGCATCCTCAATAAGCAAGTTGGGAATCTCTTGGTATCCCGGGGATCTGTTGGTATCCTTAATAAGCAAGTTGGGGATCTCTTGGTATCCCAAGGATCTCTTAGTATCCTCAATAAGCAAGTCGGAGATCTCTTGGTATCCAGAGGATCTCTTGGTATCCTCAATAGGCAAGTCGGGGATCTCTTGGTATCCCGATATAAAAAGAAATACATGTGCCAAGGATCTTTTGGTATCCCGCACCCTCAATCCAGAATATCTCATGTATAGGGGATCTCGCGGGAAGCTGTCCCTCAGTCCCAAATTAATTACACAACAACAACAACTCATAGTCTTAGAATAAATATAATAATCAGAACAAGTAAAAGTAATTTCAAGCCTAACATGCTTCATATATTACAAGTAGCACAACTAAACAGTTAAGCAAGTAAGTAAACTAAACACGTAAACAAATAAGTCAGCTAAGCATTTAAGCAAATAAGTCATCTAAACATTTAAGCAAATAATTCGGCACAAATTTAAACTTACAGTCTAAAACGAATCAGTAAACATGAAATCTCAATTTAAATACTTCAAGTAGAAATGGGTTTGCAACAATTAGCTCAAGTACACGCTCGTCACCTCATGTACGAGGCATTCAAATATTCACAGATCATGTCCTAAGGGGAAAGGTCCCCCACACAAGGTTAGACAAGCCACTTACCTCGAATCTGCTCAATATCAACTAGAAACTACGCTATTGCCACGAGTATCCGACTCCAAATGACCCAAATATATTCAATTTAATTACACATTGTAAATAACATTGCAAACACCTGGTTTTGCTATTAGATTCAAAGCCACGGGTGAAATTAGGTAAAATAACCAAAATGCCCTTCAGGCCAATGTCTCGGAATCGTATAATTTTCACATTAAACATAGTTATTACAGTTGCTATTCAAAGCAATTGCACTTTACCAAAAGAAAATATCTTAAAGAATGTGTGGATGTGAGTAAGAAGAAAAGGCACAGGATTAACTTGAAAGCTTCCCAAAATTAAATATATTTTTTTTACATTATGAATAGTAGAACCATAGTCAACTACTCCCTCCGTTTCAATTTATGTGAACCCATTTAACTGGGCACAGAGTTTAATAAAAAAGAGAAGACTTTTGAACTTGTGGTGTAAAATGAAGCACA
The DNA here is from genome assembly GCA_032618575.1 of Nicotiana noctiflora. Taxonomy (NCBI): domain Eukaryota; kingdom Viridiplantae; phylum Streptophyta; class Magnoliopsida; order Solanales; family Solanaceae; genus Nicotiana; species Nicotiana noctiflora. Next base: position 113,391 of record JASVEL010003877.1, read on the forward strand.
TATATTTTGTGTGGCTATAAATCATTGCATAAAGGTGAATTATTTCCAAATGGGGAAAGAGGCCATTCTTTTTGGCACGGACTAAAAAGGAAATAGGTTCACATAAATTGAAACGGAGGGAGTATAAGACTTTTCAGTTTATATCTTTTTAGACACTCAGTTTATATATGTTTAGTCACCTTACAATGACTCCAGAATAACAGTTTAATCTAAGGGGAATTGCATTTTTCAGAAATTTCACAAAAAGAATCTATTAGGCTTGTTAAAAACATTCCTTCCCATGTTAGACCAGCAGATACTTTTTTGTGTTCCTCCTACTTTTTTATAAAATTTGTTTGCTATATTCATCTAGAACATCTACTTCAAATAGTTACAGTGTGGTAGTAATTATGCACCTTCATAAAATAGCCAAAATTTCTAGCACCCATTACCCCAAAATGGAAGCGGAAACCAATTTCAACAACCATTTTAATCTTCCCTTCAAAGAAATTGTCTTTTCAGTTAATTTTTTTCAATGAGAATCCAATTGACAATCAGTTTATGTTGTTTGCAAGTCCTTTTATGTAGTTGAATAATAGAAAAAATTGAGTGCCCTAAGATTAAAACACCTAACAAAGATTCTCATGAGAACTCTTGATATATTTTTTTACCCTAGAATGACAGTGGTAAGAAACAATGCTAAAGCTTCACCCAAAAATGGGAAAAAACACCGACGAAGAAATTGAGTATAAAATAAAACCCTTATGCTCACCAGTTCACGGGTGTAGCAGCGAAGAACCCAACGCCAGGTGATTTTAATCGAGTTTTTTCTTACTTTAATTTTTACGGAGGTTCGAAGATAAGAACAAAGGAGTGAGAAAATAGCAGGAGAATTTCAGACAGGGCGCAAGCTAAGTAAATTGTAATATCTATCTTGTGAGATATTATTTGGAATAAGTTATTTTAAGACTCTTACCTTTGCTACGGGACTGTTGAAACACCAGAGAAGCATGTATGTTGATGACACAAATAGCTTAAACCCCAACTGCAGTCTCTTTACGTCCTTTTTTATTTTATTAGAATTCTAATTTTCTTATGTGATTTTTTAATAAATGGGGAGTAATATGAGAAAATTTTTAGACGGGGCCCACTTCTGTGATAACTGGGAAAAGTGTGTAGTAGATATTAATGATATAGGCATATTGATGACACATAAAGTTTAACTCTTGCTTCTAATATAATTATTTATATGAGGGAAATGCCCCATAGACTTATGCATTCAAATTTTCAATGGAGGCACTAATTAACTTTGATTGTGGCTTTTAGACTACAAACCAATGATGAATTAACACTCAGTATTCCAACTTATATTACTAATGATCTTGTAATAAATTTTGAGAATCTTATGATCAGTTTAGATCTTCAATTAATTAGAATAAAATTCGCTCGGCGGATTAAGTAGGTCAAATGGCATCATGTCTCGCCCTAGTTTCACGGACGTGACATGTTAGCATAGACGGACACCACATATTTAAAAAAGGACATATGATAGCCAACACATCATCTATCAAATTATCTCATCTTCCCTAATGTAACATGGACTAGCGGAGTTGCCTCTATTACGATGTAAGAAGACACATGAAGACATGTCCTTTAACAACTTCCAAAGCTTTGATGTTCTATATTATGTTTAAAATCTTTATTCGAATCTACGTTTTACAATTACTATATATTCTCTTACAAATATTTCTTAGATTAACACTTCATCTGTTCTATTTTATGATTCCTTTTTTTTAAAGAATGAATCTTTAATTTCTGTATCGAGAAGCTATTTAATTTTATTCTCATATTTCATCCCTATAAACATGTGATGACCCGATAGGTCATCTTATATTTTAAAACTAAACTCTCTGTTCCGAGGCCTTAGAAACCTCATTTTATCCCTTCCCGATTTGCATGCGTAGTCCGAGTGTATTTCCGGAAAGCATTTGTGTTGAAAGTTGATTAAAATAAGAATTTTTGATTAAAACCTTCATTTGAGTTGACTTTAGTCAATATTTTTGGTAAACGGGCCTGGATTTGTGCTTTGACAGTCTCGCTGAGTCCGTATCGAAAAATGGGACCTGGACGTAAGCCCGGAATCGGATTCTCCCTACCCCAAGTTATGAATTTTTATTAAAAATTAAAATCTGAAAGATTATTGGCTTTTAAGAAAAGTATTGATGGTTGAAATTGTTGGTATCGAGTCCGTATTTTGGTTTCGGAGTCGGGTACAAGTTCAACATAATATTTAAGGCATGTCTGTAAAATTCAGTGAGAAACGGAGTTGGTTTGACGCAATTCATATGCCCGATTGTGAAAATAGAAATTTCATTGTGTTCTTGGGAATTTTATTTGATTTGGTGCTAAATTCGTGGTTTTAAGTGTTATTTTGGTGATTTGCTCGCACGAGTAAGTTTGTATGATATTTTAAGAGTTGTGTGCATGTATGGTTTGGAGCCTCGAGGGCTCGGGTGAGTTTCGGATAGGCTATAGAGTGTTTTGAACTTAGGAATCATAGCTGGTGTGCTAAAGGTCCGCTGATTCTGCATTTGCGAGGTCTGGCTCGCAAATACGAGCCTCGCAGTTGCGAATAACTCATTGCATTTGCGAGCAGTGAGGGGGAGGGGCAGCTTCGCAATTGCGATCCTGGCAGTTCGCATTTTTGGACCATGGGTCGGTTTTGTGACGTTTGTAGGCTCAGGTAAATTTTTGCATTTGCGAAGAGAAGTTCGCATTTGCGAACCCCAGATCGTAAATGCGATACCTCCAACTTCTCAAAATGATTTTTGACGGGATTTTTCTCCCATTCTTCAAATTTTCAAAACCTACAATACAAGAGGCAATTATCCAAAGAACTTTTCTTCCCCAAATCATAGGTAAGTGATTTTAAACTAGTTTCTTTCAATCTTTCACTTTGTTTTACAAGATTTCAACCTGGAATCCAAGGTTTTCATGTAGAATTAGGGATTTCGAAATTTGGGGTTTTAGACCTCAAATTGAGGTTGGATTCCTAAACCAATTGTATATCCAGTCTCGGGGGTGAATAAGTAATCGAGTTTTGGTCCGAATTTTAGGTTTGGACCAGGCGGGCTCGCGTGTTGACTTTTGTTGACTTTTTCAATGATAGGCTAAATTGAATTATTATCGATCATGGATCCTAAGGTTATTTTGAAAGATTTTGTTAGTAACAAGGTTCCTTTTTCTTGGTTCAGTTTGGTATTATTTATCATAAAAGCCTTGTGATTTAGCCTGATGATTTGACTGTGTAGATTGACTATTTGACAATGATATGGTGGAATCGAGTTGCATGCCGCAACATGTGTAATAAGGGAGGATTAATATGGTAGAATAAGGGTGAATATGTATGTATAGTGGGATCAGGTTGCACGTCGCAACAGGTGGAATAAGGTGGATTGATACAGTGAAATAAAGATGAATTACGATATTGATATTGATATATGGTGAGATCGGATTGCACTCCTCAACAAATAGATATATTATTTACTATTATTGATATTGTTACGGTGGATAAGGAGGATTATGTGTTATCTGGTGGGATCGGGTTGCCAACCTATATATTTCTATTTCTTGAGTTGCGTTGTTTTTCTGGTATTATTATTTGAGCTGGTTGAGATTAGTAATTTTGAACGACACTAGTTTAATTTTGTGGTTATTATTTCCTGTTGGCTATTTACTTATGTACCATATTTAAATTATTTTTTTCATAAGTATAGGCTGCGTATAGGTTTTAGAGTAGGTGATCCGCCTTAGCCTCGTCACTATTTCGTCGAGGTTAAGCTCGGAACTTACCAATACATGGGGTCGGTTGTACTGATACTACACTTTGCATACTGTGCAGATTTTGAAGACGGTCCCAACGACGGCTACTAGCGAGCTCGGATCGGGCATTTGCGGGGACTTGAGGTATGGTTTTTGTAAAGAGTTCCAAGGCTAGTGTAAAACATCAAAGAAACAAACTCAAATCATTTTAAAAACTGTGCAGATCTAGGAGATGTAGGTATAAATCAGGGTTTCAAATACCCAAAGAGAGAGGAAAGAACCTGTTTGGAATATCAAGATCATAACAAGTACATCATGATTTCGCTCAAAATCACATTGAAGTAGCCAAGAACAGACAAATGAAAAACCTTATATGCAAGTCGGCGTGGCCCTGGGCCCTTGAAGACCTTAGAGAAGGCAAGCATAACATTAGAGGAACCATTGGAGGCTTAGGAGTTGAAGGGAGATCACTGGAGAAAATCGTAGAAGAGAGGTCAGCGGTTGAAGGGGCTAGAATTAGGTTGAGTGGTTGAGAGAGGAGAGGAGATGAGAGAATACAGAGGCGGCGATCTCTGAATAATGAGCTAGGGTTAGGGGTCGTTTGGAATTAAAATGGTAAGGGCTAATACAGACCATTGATCTCTCATATCAATGACCATGATTTAATTATTTTTGGATCGGGTAGGCTGGTTTAGGGTTAAGGTCGAGTATTTCAATTAGGAATTGGGCTGGCGGTGGGTTTAAATTAATGCTAAGATTGAAATGCAAATCTGGCTATATTTTAAATAGCTAATATTTCCTATATAACAAATAATAAATAATTTCAAAAAAAATTATTCCATGTATTAAATTATTTAAAATATATTTTCAATATTTTAAAAATATAGAAGGTCTATTTTATGCATATAAATGTAATTATACATTAATAGGGCTAATATTAGATTTTTATGCAATTTAGTTTTAAAAATACAAAATGCAATTACAAAAATGCATAAAAATTGTATGAGCCATATTTTGTCATAAGTATGGAAATGAAATGAGTAAATCATCACAAAAACAATAAAAAAATATTTATTGGGGTTTTATGGATATAAAGAGGAAAAATAAATCAATTTAGACCCTCAAAATTATGGAAAAAATAATAAACACCTTGGGCATAATTGTATGCATATATATATATATATATATATATATATATATATATATATATATATATATATATATATATATATATATATATATATATATATATATATATATATATATATGTTATTTTGAATGTATTTTTGCATATTTAAAATATATGAAAAAATTGGGTATCAACAAGGTCAGCCTGTCGAGGCAGCTACTTGGGAGTCCAAGTCGGACATGTAAAGTAGATATCTCCACCTTTTTCCTAGCTCAGATACTTTTTTATGTCCGCTCGAGGACGAACGTTTGTTTTAGAGGTGGAGAATGTGATGACCCGATTGGTAATCTTATGATTTAAAACTAAACTATGTGTTCTAAGGCCATAAAAACCTCATTTTATCCCTCCTCGATTTGCGTGCGCAGTCCGGACATGTTTCTGGAAAGCTTTTGTGTTGAAAGTTGACAAAAATAAGGATTTTGATTAAAAATTCATTTGAGTTTACCTCGATCAATATTTTTGGTAAACGGGATCAGATCCATGCTTTGACAGTCCCGATGGGTCCGTATCAAAATATGGGACCTGCGCGTATGCCATGAATCGTATTCGGAGGTCCCTAGCCCGAGTTATGAATTCTTATTAAAATTTAAAATCTGGAAAATTATTGCTTTTTAAGAAAAGTATTGATGTTTGTTCTTGTTGGTATCGGGTCCGTATTTTAGTTCTGGAGCTCGGTATATGTTCAATATAATATTTAAGTTATTTCTGTGAAATTTGGTGAGAAATGGATTTGGTTTGACGTGATTCGGACGTCCGGTTGTGCATGAATTTTAAAGTGTTCTTCAGAATTTCATTTGATTTGGTGCTAAATTCATGGTTAAAAGTGTTATTTCGGTGATTTGATCGTGCGAGAAGGTTTGTGTAATATTTTAAGACTTGTGTGTATGTTTGGTGTGGAGCCCCGAGGGATCGGGTGAGTTTCGGATAGGCTACAAAGCGTTTTGAACTTAGGAATCATAGCTGGTGTGCTTCTGGTCTACAGACTTCGCATTTGCAAGGTCTAGCTCGCAAATGCGAGCCTCTATCACATTTGCGAGCAATTGGCGGGGAGGGGCAGCTTCGCAATTGTGAAGCATTGTTCGTATTGCGGCCTGGTAGTTCGCATATGCGAACCATGGGTCGCATTTGCGACATTAGCAGGCTCAAGTAAATCTTCGCATTTGCAAAGAGAAGTTCACATTTGTGGGGTTTGCATTTGTGAACCCCAGATCGCAAATGAGATACCTACAACTAGTCAAAATGATTTTGGACGGGATTTTTCTCTCATTCTTCAAATTTTCAAAACCTAAAACACAAGAGGCGATTTTCCAAAGAACATTTCTTCCTCAAATCATAGGTAAGTGATTCTAAACTAGTATTTTACAATCTTTCACTTTGTTTTACAATATTTCAACCTAGAATCCAAGGTTTTCATGGTGGAATTGGGGATTTTTGGGCAAAAACTAGTGATTTCAGAATTTGGGGATTTAGACCTCAAATTAAGGTCAGATTCCAAAACCTATGATATATCTAGGCTTGGGGGTGAATGGATAATTTGATTTGGGTTCGAATTTCGGGTCTGCATCAAGCGGGCCCAGGTGTTGACTTTTGTTGACTTTTTCAATAATGGGATGAATTGAATTATTATCGATCGTGGGTGATTCCTAAGGCTTATTTTGAAAGTTTGGTTGGTAATTTGCTAGATTTTGTTGGTTCGGAGGCATGTTTGAAAGGCAAAGTTGTTATTAAGTTTTGAGTGGCCTTTGTAGCGAGGTAACTGTTGTGTCTAACCTTGACTTGAGAGAATTAGGAACCCTCATACTTTGTGTTATGTGAATTCCATGTGAACGGCGTATATGCAAGGTGACGAGTGCTTATACGCCGCCGAATTATCTTTATCTGTTGTCCCTGATTTATTGCTTTTCCTTAGTTGTTTTTCCTCCTACCTTAATTGTTACATCCTTTAAATACTGTTCATACTTAATTGCTACGTGTTAATCAATATTTTCTTGTTTTAACCATGTTAGATTTTTTCATAGTTCCCCTAATCCCTGCTATTTGCTTAATTTGACTTGTTTGTATCTTCTAACTGTAAATTCCTGGTTTGGTCTCGAAGTATAGTATTATTTGTGTAGATTCTGTATTGAACAAAGTCGCTTAGCCGTTAATTAATTTAAAAATTAAAGAAAAATTTCAGTTTGGTATTTATTTATCGTAAAGTCCTTGTGATTAGCCTAATGATTTGACTGTGTACATTGATTGTTTGACACTGATATGGTGGGATCGGGTTGCAAGCCGCAAGAAGTGTAATAAGGGAGGATGGATATGGTGGAATAAGGGTGAATAAGTATGTATGGTGGGATCGGGTTGCACACCATAACAGGTAGAATAAGGGTGGATTGATATGGTAAAATAAGGGTGAATTATGATATTGATATTGATATATGGTTGGATCGGGTTACACGCCACAAGAAACATATATATTATTTACTGTTATTGATATTGTTATGGTGGAATAAATGAGGATTATGTGTTATCATGGGACGATTATGCGTCGCAACACCTATATGTTTTTATTTCTTGAGCTGCATTATTTTTTCGGTATTATTATTTGAGGTGGTAGAGATTGGTAATTTTGGATGACACCAATTTATTTTTGAGGCTGTGGTTATTATTTCCTGTTGGCTGTTTAATTCTCTACCACATTTTAATTATTCTGTCATTATTATAGGTTGCGTACAGGTTTTAGCGTAGGTGACCCGCATTAGCCTCGCCATTACTTTATCGAGGTTAGGCTTTACACTTACCAGTACATGGGGTCGGTTGTACCAATACTACACTCTGCACACTGTGCAAATTTTGGAGACGCTCCCAACAACGGTTACTAACGAGCTCGAATCGGTCATTTGCGGAGACTTGATGACGGTTGTTCAGCACCCCCAGCTCCGGGAGTCCCCATCCTCTTTCCTTTTAGCTGTACAACTTCTTCAGATAGCTTTGTACTTATTTCAAACCTTTATATATATATTATTTTAGAAGCTCGTGCACTTGTGACACTAGGCTCAAGGAATCATAATAAACGTTGGTTGTTTAGCTTTCGCATTGTGCTTAGAGCATATATTCATTATTAACGTTATCGTTTAAGCTGCCAAAAGAAGTAAATTATTCTAACATTGGCTTGACTAGCAAGTGAAATGTTAGGTGCCATAATGATCTCGACGGTGAAAATTCTGGATTATGACAAGACAGTGACGGATGTACACGGACACTTATGGGTGCTTGAGCACCCATTAAATTTAACGAGATTTAGTAAATGTATATAGGCAATTATAAAAATCGTTAGATAAATATAGAGTAAACACTCACAACTAAATTTCTTTTTCCTCTTCTTTCGAAATTTTTATCGGCGAACACCCATCACTATAAAATTCTGGATCCGCCACTACCTATAAATATCATGACATATTTAAAAATACTACTACAAATTGTAATAATATTTTTGTTATGTTTCAATAAACTTTATTTATTTTAAACTTCACTCTTAGCAACGTTGTTTCTATGTTATGCTATCTGAAAAATAATCTAGTAATTATAAACGGAATGAAATCGTATGTTTGTATAATGGAATCATATGCGAGGTTACAATTCATGCAACATGATCAATTAGGATAAATAACGATTGCGAATTGCTGAGATGATCATCAATGAGTAAGTTGTCACTACAAGCGATCAATGATCAGCATTGTCTTAGATAATAACATCGACTTTTCTTTTTGTCGTCTTATCTCTAAGAAGGGTTTACGTTGAGAATGGAATACTGTCCATTTCATAGGTGTAACAGCCTAACTTTTTAGATTTAGTAGCTTTTTTAGAGTTACTACCTCCCTCTATTTGATACCTTTATTCAGTACTCCATCCGGTCCAAGATAAGTGATTTTTTGGTATTTTCTTTTTTTTGTTTAAAATAAGTGATTTTTTCGGATTTCAAGAATGACTTAATGATGTTTTTCCTACATTGTCCTTGGAGTAAATAGTGTTGGAATATGTATTAGGAGTGTTTATGTGAGATAGTAAGGTTAAAATGGTCAATTCTATTGCTAATTAATGCTAAAATGTGACTTTCTTAATATGTGTGAGAACATCTAAAAAATTACTTATTTTGGACGGGAGGGAGTATCAATATAGAATTATTCTAAAGTGCCAATACAACTATTTGAAGCTAGAAATAGCTAGTCTATAGAAATCCAATTTACCAAAGTCTGAGGAGTCAGGATAACGTAAAATTAGTCATATTCGATAAAATACTGTTACATAAATTAAACAAAAAAAGGATCAAAATTACCCTAGACTATTATGGTATAATAATACTTTCCGTCCATCTATTAATACTATGTTTGGATAACTGTTCCACATCATTTTATAATGTATTATATCGTATTGTTTTATGAATACAAAGTTTGGATGGATTATATTGTTTGTTATGTTAAATAATAATAATTTATTATTTGGTTTGACTGTAACATACTGTACTGTCTAATAAGTTTATTAAAATACCCTCAATTGTTTCAATATTAAATTTATCAAAAATTATGCATAAAAATAAAACAGAAGAAGATAAAACACCTTAAGAAAGCAGAACAAATGAGCGAGAGAGAAGAAGGCAAATCAAATGAGCACAACTAAGTATAATTGAGTTAAAAGCAATTTAGGAAAAATAATAAAACAGATGGCAAAACTCCTTTAACGTTGGCAGCAGAAATTCTGGAATAAAATAAAATAGGTCATAGGTTGGAGATTTGGAGTTAAAATAACAAAAAAAGCTAAAGGGGAAAAATGGAAATGTGGAATAATAAGTTATGTATAATTGGAAAGAATAATAGCAAACAATCCCGCCACACCAAATCGGTTATTTTAAAATAATAGACTTTTTATTGTTCCAAAACATTGAATTTAAAAATATAAAATAATCAATTTTAATAAAACAATCAAAATAAATACTTGTTTTAGAATAACAATACAATACAATATAATAGGAACAACCATCCAAACAAGATGTAATCTAAAATTGCCCCCAACGTCTTATTTTCAATTCTAACTTTAATTACCATTATGACTGACGGTCAACACCAAATAAAAAGATCCACCCATATGGAAAGATCCATCTCTTATGAAAGACCCCTACCTAATTGTAATTAAAAGACCCAACATCTCTCTTCTTAACCCAACTTCTTAATTTTCTGCGCTAATTGAAATCGAGCATTGGAGTTTTGCTGCCTGTACCTTTGTGGGGCAACTTGAATTTCAGCCATTTGCTGTCATAGCAAATGCCAAATGAGAGCTTCCAGTTGACAGCAAATCATTATCATCAGTAGTAGTACTTGGACCTCATTCTTATTCATGAGCCTAATTTAAAACATATATCCTAAAATTCTTAAAACTTATGCGATCATTTTGATGAAATTTTCTTATCTGAGCTAACAACTATTCGATCGAGCATAGTTGATATGTGATTTGACAATCGGTACCTTTGCAGTCATGGCGTGGTCTCTTTCACTTTGCCTCATTAGTAGCCCAATTTACTTCAAAATTGCAATTATTCTTTAATATTGTTTTGACGGAAAATATTAATATTTCTTTTGAAAGTGAGCTCATAGAATGAGACATCAATGAGAAATAGGATTTATTTATTTATGTATTTATTTATTTGCTCATTCACTCAGTATTGCCGGTAAGCCCATGGTATCTTGCTGGAGGAAATTAATAGTGGTTAGCTTTTTATGCTACTACGTGCTAGTTTTTATTTGGTGTTGGTTAAATAAATTGCTGGGAAGAACTCTAATTAGAAGTGAAAGAAGAAGAAGCAAAAATGTTGGGTAAGTGTTTGGGTCGGGTAAGTCAGAAAACCAAGTATTGGGATGTGTTCATTAGTTTTTTAAAAAAGAATACCCAAATAGCCGGTTACCCTACCACTTAAACTTAAAATAACCCATATATATATATGGCTATTTATTTGTGTAAAGATCCACGATAGGTAATAAAACTACAAGAAAATTAAGTATTATTTTTATTTGGTGTTAACGGGAGAAATTAAAAATAGCTAGATTTACGAGTGGTCGTTCAAAAATAGCCTTGTTTTAAAAGCAATCTAAATTTAGCCACTTTTCATGTAAAGATAAATCTGAGCGAAAATATTTTTCAAAACCCGAAAATTACGCCAATATATTTTGCTAGAGTTCCAGCATAAATATAATTGAACTCCATCATATTATACTAGAGTTCCAGGATAAGTATACTGGAACTCCAGCATAATATCATGGAGTCCAAGCATAAGTACACTAGAACTCAGACATAATATACTGGAGTTTCAGCAAAGTATATTAGTCCGATATAATATGCTGGAAGTTCATACACAAGTGCTCGAATCTCCAGTATATTATGCTGGAACTTTTGGTGCGTTGGAGTTCTAGCATAATATGTTGGAAGTTCATACACAGGTGCACCGGTTTCCAGTATATTATACTGGACCGATCTCTGTTACAGCAAAATAGTGGCTATTTTTCATTAACTTGATAAATATTGACTTTTTTTGAATGACCAGTCCGAAAACTGACTAGACCATATTTTTTTTTTTTACAGTGTTAACCGTGAGTCATAAGGGTAATGTTAAGTTGGAAAAATATATTAGAGGCAATTTTAGCATTAAAGATATTACTGTATCAATTCCTATAGTAATGCTATCTAGCATCCAAAGAACCTATGAATTGGAAAGCAAACCAAGAAGGCGGCAAGAAAGATAACAGAAAAAATGATTCTGCGCGGCGGGCACCCTACTGGTCCTTCTGTAACACAGCGCATAGGGAACCGTAGCAGCGGTCAAAATTTACGCAGAAAACCGATCCACACACATGGCCTTCCTTGGTAGAAGGACCGGTTTGGCTCAGCGGTAAGCTTGCTTGCCGTGGTGTGTCAGGTCGCGGGTTCGAATCAGCCTCTCTGCAAAAGCAGGGGGAAGGCTGCCTAGAGTATTCCCTTCCTCAGATACCCACGAAGTGGGTATTGAACTGGGTCGGCCCTTCTATTCACAGCAG
>JASVEL010003878.1:0-28009 GCA_032618575.1 Nicotiana noctiflora
TCATAATATGACCCAAGAATGCAACCGAACTTAGCCAAAATTCACACTTTGAAAATTTTGCACATAGCTGGCTATCTTTCAGAGTCTGTAAGGCCACTCGTGATGTCATGCGTACGCTCCTCCTGACTGCGGGAATATATTAATATGTCATCAACGAAGACTATTACAAACAAGTCTAAATAAGGCTCTAACACCCGATTCATTAATTCCATAAAAGTCGCTCGGAGCATTTGTCAACCCAAAAGACATGACCGGAAACTCATAATGTCCATACCGGATGCGGAACGCCGTCTTAGGGACATCGGATGCCCTAATCTTCAGCCGATGATAGCCGTATCTCAAATCTATCTTTGAAAATACCTTGCCACCCTAGTCGGTCAAACAAATCATCAATTCGCGGAAGTGGATATTTATTTTTGATAGTCACCTTGTTTAACTGCAGGTAATCAACGCACATTCTCATCGAACCATCTTTCTTCTTACAAATAATATCGGCGTGCACCCCACGGCGAAACACCGGGCCTAATGAAACCCTTTTCAGGTAAAAATCCTGCAATCGTTCCTTCAATTCTTTTAACTCGGGCGGAACGGTATGGGGGAACGGAAATGGGCCGAGTGCCCGGAGCCAAGTCAATGCAAAAATCAATGTCCCTATCGGCGGCATACCTGGCAAGTCTGACGGAAATACTTCAGGAAATTCGCGAACCACGTGCATAGAGTCAATAGAAGGAACCTCAATACTGGAATCACGGACATAAGCCAAATAAGCCAAGCATCCCTTTCCAACCATACGCTCTGAGCTTTAACATAAGAAATAACATTACGGCTAGTATGACTTGAAATTCCTTTCCACTCTATACGAGGCGAATTCGGCAGGGCTAAAGTCACAGTCTTGGCATGGCAATCTAAAATAGCATGATACGGAGATAGCCAGCCCATGCCTAGTATAATATCGAAGTCCACCATATTTAGGAGTAATAAATCAGCACGGGTCTCGAGACCCTCAATTACTATAATACATGACCGATGAACTCGATCAACCACAATAGAGTCGCCTACTGGTGTAGACACATGAACAGGAACACTCAGTGGATCACTGGGCTGAATCAAGTATGGTGCAAAATAGGAAGACACATACGAATATGTAGATCCAGGGTCAAATAATGTTGATGCCTTTCTATCACAAACCAAAATAATACCTGTAATGACGGCATCAGAAGACTCAGCCTCTGGTCTGGCGGGAAGTGCATAACATCGGGGCTGTGCCCCACCACCCTGAGCAGTATCTCTAGGACGATCAGCTGCTGGCTGGTCTCTACCTCTATCGGTCCGAGCTCCACCTCTATGACCTCTACCTCCACCTCTATGTCCTCTACCTCCGCCTCTAGCTGGCTGGGCAGGCTGTGAGGGAACCGGGGCCTGAATCATGGCACGAGAACCCTGCTGGTGAGATCTGTCAGAAGCTCGAGGGCAATACCTTGCAATGTGCCTAAGATCACCGCACGTAAAACAAGCCCTCGGCTGCTGAAAATGGCGAAGTGGTGGTGCACTGATAGGTCTGCTGATCAGAGTAGCGTGGCTGAGAATTACGATCACCTGAAGCATCATGAGAAACCTGAAGAGCTGACTGATAAGGCCTAAGAGGATGGCCTCTATCATGAAAATCTCTATCTCCAGACGAGGTACCACTGAATCTACCCGAATTACGAGATCTCTTATCTGATCCATGTCTCGCTCCCTGTGACAGAGCCATCTCTATCCGGCGGGCTGCATTAGCCGCCTCCTGAAAAGTGATTTCAGTTCCTGCACCCATAGCCATCCGTAGCCGAATTGGCTGATTCAAGCCATCAATAAACCTCCTCACTCTCTCCCGCTCTGTGGGAAGTATGATAACAGCATGACGAGCCAGGTCCACGAACCTAGTCTCGCACTGTGTGACAGACATAGAACCCTGATGAAGACGCTCAAATTGTCTGCGCATAACCTCCCGCTGAGTTGCTGGAAGGAACTTTTCCAAGAATAATTCTGCAAACTGCTCCCAAGTCAAAGATGACGATCCCGCTGGCCTGGTTAGACAATAATCTCTCCACCAAGTCTTGGCGGAACCGGATAACCGAAAAGTAGCAAAATCCACACCATTAGTCTCCACAATAGCCATAGTACGGAGAACTTCGCGGGTACTGTATAGAAATCCCGTGGATCCTCCGAAGGAGTGCCACCGAACGTGGTAGTGAACGTACTTGGTAAACTCCGTCCAATCCCTACAATGCGCCGACAGACATGGCCGCACCATCGTTAGACGCGAGTCGCAATAATAGGCCGAACCGTCCTCAACCGGCCGAATCACGGGATCCCGAGCCCCGGGGAATCACCGGCTCGGAGTGCGCGTAAGCAGAGTCCGATTACCTCCTCCGCACCGAGAAGTGGCCGGTGCTACCGGTAATAAACTGCTCCGGTGATATGATCCATAAAACCTCGCTATACGGACCAAAGCATCCGTGTAGATCCGGTGAAAACACGGCCTCTCCCGGGACCCGAGCTGGGCCCACCTGGAGCTGCTGGGGCCGGAACTTCCTCCTCGATATGAACCCGAGGTTCTCGCCACTCGCGCTCGCTGCTCGGGCCGAGCTCCGCCCTACCCTGGCCTCTAGTACGACCTCGACCTCGACCTTCGCCCCTAGCAGGAGTCGGCCGCCGCCGGGACCTCGGGCTTCGGTCGGTAGACGAGGGATGCACGTGTCCTTACCATCCGCGGAAGAACGAGTAGAAGTTCAATTAACATTTAAAAGATCAAGTCGCACGACTCGAAAGAATAAAGGGAATATTTTCCTAACTCCGTAGCCTCTGGAGGATAAATACGGACGTCTCCGTACCGATCCTTCGGACTCTACTAAGGTTGTTCGTGAGTCGTGAGACCTCGTGCAACCTAGGCTACGATACCAACTTGTCACGACCGTGATTTCCCACCATCGGGGTCGTGATGGCGCTTACTAAATGGAAGTTAGGCAAGCCAAATATTAATTACATCTCTATTAATTACCAATTTCTTATTATTAAAAACATATAAATTACAGCGGAATAATCAAACATATAAGATACAGAAAAACCCAAACATGATACACTACCCAAGATCGGTGTCACAATACTCACGAACTTCTAAGAATAATACACATAATTGTCCGAAAGAAAATACAAGCCTGTTTATCTCGATTACATGAGATAACGAATGAAAAGCATAGATAGAAGAGACAACGGATCCCGCGGACGCCCGCAAGGCTACCTCGTAGTCTCGTAGTCGAAAAATCCACAAGCCGCTACCGCCGCCGCTCGCTGTCCGTAACCCGTATCCGCGCAAAAAGAGCGCAGAGTGTAGTATCAAGCACAACCGACCCCACGTGCTCGTAAGTGCCCTGCCTATCCCGCCGAACTAGTGACAAGGCTAAGGCCGGTCACCCACCTAAACCCGTACAGCTTGCAATATAGATATATATATGTGCATAAACATTTATAAGGAAATACTCTGCTCTGCAATAACAATCAATAACTCACGATATCCAGAATAATCTAATCAACGTAATAAATCTTACTTTCATGTCTCAATTTCTCTTTCATTTCATGTCTCGTGGTAGGCGTACCACCCGCTCCCAACTATCACGGTAATTATATCTTGTGGTAGGCGTACCACCCGCTCCCAAACTATCACAGTCATTATATCTTGTGGTTGGCGTACCACCCGCTCCCAAATATCATAGTAATTATATCTTGTGGTAGGCGTACCACCCGCTCCCAAATATATCAATAGTTATATCTTGTGGTAGGCGTACCACCCGCTCCCAAATATATCAATAGGCTACGGCAACTATGGCCAATGCCAAGATTTAAGTCACTTTGTGGTCGGCGTACCACACGATCCCAATTCAATAATATATAAGTGGTCGGCGCGCCACACGATCCCAATTCATAAATATATATATTACCGACATTTAGCCAATAATCTCTATATCAACAATATTTATAATTACCGGTTTTAAACCAATAATTGATAATAATTTCAATAATTTATCTTCATTACCGGCATAACACCAATAACTCTTAATCAACAATTTATTCATAACCGAATTCCTATTCCTACAAACTAGGATAGAACAAACACTTACCTCGAAAGTTTACGAATGATTCAATCCGTAGCAATGCCTTTTCCTTTCGAATTTGGCTCCAATCCAATCGTATCTATACACAATTGATTTAATATCATCAATTCTACTTAACAAACTAGTTCATATTGCTAAATATGATTTTTACAACATTCTGCCCGGAATAGTAAAAATCGACCCCGGGCCCACATAACCGAAACTCAAGTTTCGAACCAAAATAAGTTCACCCAATCCTCCATGAGTTCAAATATACAATTTGTTCTTAAGTTCGACTCCAAAACGAGGTCTAGATCGCAAATTCTTTGAAAGCCCTAACTATACCCATTTCTCTAATTTTTCAACCAATTTACACATGTTTAGGCCTAAGAATTTGATTGATGTTGATGAAAAATGAAGAAGACGAGTTAAACAATACTTACCCAATGAACTTTGATGAAGAAATGCCCCAAAGATCGCCTAAGAGCTGTGGAGAAGAAAGGATTTTGTGAAAATGGGATAAAATCCCGTAGGTGTTCTGTTTTGGGTATTAATTCACTGGGCGAAAATTTACTCTATGCGATCGCAGGGCCTGTGATGCGATCGCATAGAAGAAAAAATGGGGACAGCAAAATTACTCTATGCGATCGCGGAGGTCCTATGCGATCGCATAGAAGGAAAATGGATGAACTGAAATTACTCTATGCGATCGCAGGAATGGTATGCGATCGCATAGAAGGAAATTCTGGGCCTCAGTCTTACTCTATGCGATCGCGAAGGATAGTATGCGATCGCATAGGAGGAAAAGTGGAAGTTATGCGATCGCATGGGCTCTATTGCGATCGCACAGAAGGATTTTTGGGACCTCTGATCTTTGCTCTATGCGATCGCAGCTACACCTATGCGATCGCATAGAAGAAAATCTCTGTGCAAAAATTGCAGAGTTTCTGCTGCAATTTTCAAGTTCAAAACCATCCCGTTACCTATCCGAAACTCACCCGAGCCCTCGGGGATTCAAACCAAGTATGTACACTGACTCAAAAACATCATACGAACTTGCTCGCGCGATCAAATCACCAAAATAACATCAAAATCAAGGAATTGAGCCTTAAATCTCAAGAATTCTTTCAAAATTTCATAACTTCCAAAATTTCCAATTTAAAGCCAAAACACGTCAAACGACGTCCGTTTTCAACCAAACTTTACAGAAAGCGCTTAACCAATATATATGACTTGTACCGGGCGTCGGAACCCAAATACGAGCCCGATACCAGTACTTTTTAATAAAAATCAGTTTCATTTTCCTTAAACATTTTCAGAAAACAATTTAACAGAAAAATTCTTTTACCGGGGTTCTAGACCTCGGATTTCAATTCCGGACATATGCCCAAGTTCCATATTTTTCTACGGATTTTCTGAGACAATCAAATCACGGATCCGGGTCCGTTTACCAAAAATGTTGACCAAAGTCAACCATATCAATATTAATATCAAAATTCTTCAACTTTTTCACATATTTCACATATTTCAACATAAATATTTTCCAGCTTTGTGCCGGGACTGTGCACGCAAATCGAGGCAACTATAAATGAGGTTTTCTAGACCTCAAAAGCTCGGAATGATTAATAAAACAAGTGATGACCCTTTGGGTCGTCACATGGACAAAGATATGTGAGTTTGAATTGTTCTATTTGTATGTCCTTACTCTTATCGTTGGTGGGTAAATTATATGTATCACGGGAAGAAGAACCAGCCATTTGTGGCGATAAAAGGAAAGAGAACTCACCGAATGAAACAAAAGGATTCAAAATTGCGATACGCTTAAGGGAATCTGAAATCTAAATAACATAAAATAAGATATCTTGGAAATTCTCTCGAGATTAACTGTCACGACCCCAACCCCGATCGTGATGGCGCCCAACATAATGTTAGGCAAGCCTGAACAATTATCAACCCGAACCCAATTCCTTTTATAATTTATGTATAAATTAACAGGATTCAAATGCCTAATTAACATGATTATAACTCTATTGCAGTAGATAACATATGCAGAAACCAAGAAAATACCACTACAAATCCCACTGATCTGGTGTTACGGGTCAAGAGCCTCTAATACAAGTCTTAGTAGCAGCCTATACATAGAATAGTCTAGAATGCGGAAAGTAAAGAGGATAAGGGGAGAGATCCGGTCCTGCGAACGACATGCAGCTACCTCGATAACTCCGGTGATGATCTGAACAACAACAGAAAGCCCTACTATGCCTTCGGAATACCTGTATCTGCACACATGGTGTAGGGAGTAATGTGAGTACTCCGACTCAGTGAGTAATGGCAATAAATAATGACTGACACAAAGAATTCTCGTAAAAAAACAACACAGTTCTATAACCAACAGTAAAGGCAGTAAACAATAGCTAAGCAGGGAAAATAGGTGAATATCTCCCAAAGTCCGACAATTTACCTAAACTACTGCGGCGTGCAACCCGATTCCTATAGAATACTGCTGCGGCATGCAGCCTGATCCAATAATAGTATATACTGCTGCACCGTGCAGCCCGATCCGATAATAATAGTCGATTGCGCTCACTAGGGGTGTGCAGACTCCGGAGGGGCTCCTACAGCCCAAGCGCTATAATACTACAGCGTGCAGTATAATATATATTGTGTTGCAGCGTGCAACCCGTTCCAATATAATATATATAATGTTGCAGCATGCAGCCCGATCCAATACATGTATATGTATATACTGCTGTGGCGTATAACCCGATCTGGTATATATCAAATACCTCACTATGGGGTCCTTAACCCCTCTCAGTCAATATAGACTTGGCCTCGCAGGCCCACTCAGCTAAGACATGGTATTCAACCCGCACGTTATTCTCATTTGGATTTATCAATTTCTAAGTCGGTTCGTATTATATTTAATGGTTAAGAACGTGACTGAGGGTATGTTTTTGACAAGTAAATGGAGGTCAATCACGTACAATTGCCCCTAAGGGTTCTACATGTCGGCACAAGGCCCCAAACATGGCAACTAGTCCATACTATAATGATATCAATTAATTCCCAATAAGAAGTATAGTAGAATCATCAAACGAGTTTGACCAAGTCCTAATCCCCAGCAGTAAAGGACCCCACACTCATCATGCAGCGTGTGTCTCACCTCAACATAGCACTATGTTGTGCAAATTCGGGGTTTCTAACCCTCAGAACATCATTTATACAATGTAACGACCCGGCCGGTCATTTTTGAAATTTACGCTCCGATTTCCAATTAACTGTTCCCCTAAGTTCATTTATGCTATTGTGGTTTGCCGGGATGTTCGGTTCTAGAATTTGGAGTATTTTGGGATACTTAGTCCCTAAATGAGAGCTTTATAGTTGAAAAATGCCACGTATTCGAAAACATGTTAAGACAACCTTAGAACGGAGATCCGTTGGTTCCATTAGCTCCGTTAGGTGATTTCGAGGTCGGGAGCGCGTTCGGAATGTATTTTGGAGGTCTGTAGCACAATTAGGCTTGAAATGCCGAAGTTTGAAATTTTGGCGAATTCGAACGATATGTGAGATTTTTATCCGGGGGTCGGAATGGGATTCCGACAGTTGCAGTAGCTTTGTTAGGTGATTTTGGATATGCCTGCAAATTTTCTGGTCATTCGGACATCGTTTGGTCAGGTTTTTGATGGCATGTAGGTTTCGGAAGTTTTGGTAGAAACTTAGGCTTGAATCCGCTATAATTCAATGATTTTCGTGTTTAATGATATGTTTTTATGATTGGAACAAGTTCGTATCGTATTTTGGAGTAGGTTGGTAGTTTTCGTTGGGGTCCCGGGGGCCTCGGGGTGAAACCGGGGGTCCAATCGGACCAATTCTTGTATTTTTAAAGTGTTGTTGGTTGCTGGTATGTGTTGCAGACGGATACTCTATGCGATCACATAGGGGTAATGCGATTGCATAGAAGGATGAACTTGAGCTTCTGAGTTTTTCTATGTGATCGCATAGACAGGGCTGCGATCGCATTGTTTTGTAACCTTTCTCTATGCAATCGCATGGCTATGGGTGCGATCGCATAGTGTATTGTGGCCCTGGGTCCATAGAAGTCATTTGTTCTATGCGATCGCGGGGATAGAGTGTGATCGCATAGTAGTAATTTTGGAGCCTGGACAATTGTTCTATGCGATCGCATTGTAGGTGTGCGATCGCATAACATTAAATATTTAGAGTAAAATTTTGTTCAATGCGATCGCAACAGTGGGCATGCGATTGCATAGAGTAAGTCACTGGGCAGACAAAACCAGTTATAATAATTTCATCCGCGAGGGTTTCACCATTCTTTTACAAAAACTCAAGCTTGGAAGCACGGTTTCGCGTGCTTTTTAGAGACAATTATTGGGTAACGATTTCTTACTCTCTTGTGTTCATTATTCACTAATCTAAACTCAATTTCATCCTTTAATTTCGGATTTGGGGTGTAAAATTGGGGTAGTTTCATAGAAGAAACTTTGATGATTTGGAGAGGCAAACGAACTCCAATTTCGATAAATTTTATATGGTTAGACTTGTGGGGTACGAGGGTTCTAAAAACGTAAAAATATTTTGATTTCGAGTCGATGGATGCAGAGGTACTTTGGTAATTTCACCCATTTTCGCGTCGTAGCTTTAATTTTATCATTGTAATTAGTTACTTGCGATGTTATTTACAATGTGTAATTGGTTTGACTAGATTTGGGCCACTCGGAGTCGGATACGCGTGGCAAGAGAGTCGTTTCTTAGCGGTTTTGTATCGGAATTGAGGTTTGTGACTTGTCTAACCTTGCGTGGGGGAACCTTCTCCCCTAGGATATTATGTGTTGATTTAAATGCCTTGTACGCGAAGGTGACGGGCGTGTACTTGCGCAGATTGTTGAAAACCACCTTACTTGAACTGTTCAAATCGTGATATCCTTGTTATTTAATTGATTCAATTGTAAGATTTATCTGGTGTTAGTTAGAGAAGCATGATTAGATAGGATTATCTGTCTAAGTTCCTTACTTGTCTTAATTGAATTTCCTGGAACTTGTTGATACTGGATTTGGTGTAATTGTAGCTATGCACTTCATATTTCTCTATATTTTTCCTCTTATTGATTGTGGTTGTGTTTGCGGACTGCGAGTTCAATTGCCGGAAATCCGAGGGCTGCAGGTTCGATTCCCTGAAACCCAAAGATACTGATATACGGATTATGGGTTCAATTCCTGGAGATCCCGACTTATTGATATACGGACTGCGGGTTCAATTCCTGGAGATTCTGAGATATTGAGATACGGACCGCGGACTCAATTTCTGGTGATCCGAGGGCTGCGGGTTCAATTCCCCGAGACCTAGAGATACTGATGTACGGACTGCGGGTTCAATTCCCGGAGATCCTGTGAGACTGATATATGGTCTGCGAGTTGGATTCCCGTAGATCCTGAGTTGCTGATTATAGAGAGGGACTGCGGGTTCAATTCCCGGAGATCCTGGACTTGTTGATTTGTATTTTGATGTGTTGGTTACCCTTGTTAGCTTAATTGTAGACGGTAGTAGTATTTACTTTATTGTTGTTATTTTAGTCTTATTCTTATTTGAACTGCTCGATATTATTATTATCATTCTGTTATTATTTCTCGGTAGGGCCCTGACCTTCCTCGTCACTACTCCATCGAGGTTAGGCTTGGCACTTACAGATTACCGTCGTGGTGTACTCATACTACTCTTCTGTACACTTTTATTGTGCAGATCCAGGTGCATCAGATCAGGCGCACTACAGGTGATTTAGGAGCACCGTTAGGAGACTCGAGGTATGATCTGATACGTCCGCAGATCCGGAAGGTCTTCTTCTATTCTTATTAGTTATGTCAGCTATTTCCTTACTTATGTTGTATAGACATTCTTGATGTATAGAGCCACAGTTGTACTTTCTCTATTAGTCTGTGTTGCCCGTGAGTTTTCGGGTCTTGGTAGTTGTATTTTCTTATGTTTTTTTGGCGAAGTGTATGTGCCGAACGGCACTTATTATATTTTATTTATATCATTCCGCTGTTATCTTATCTTTCTTTAATGAAATTGTATATTCCGCATTGTATTAGGCTTACCAAGTCGCGAGGACTGGGTGCCTTCATGATATGTTCACGATTCGTGAACTAGGGTCGTGACATTAATAACGTAAAAATTTACACAAAAGTCACTTGAAAAGTATTAGAACCAAGCTAACAAAAATATAAAAGTGCTCAAATGAAAATCTTCAACTAATTCTTAGAACCATGTATAATGATGACTTCAAATAGTTGAGTCGATATCAAACATATCTTTAATTGTTAGATTAAAAAACCTATACAAATTAATGGAATAATAATAAAAATATTGTCGTGCTTGAAGGCAGGTAGTATTTTTTAAATAGTTGAAATCTTCTTCACGGCCAGAGAAGAGAATAATAGCAATACCATTATCTTCGAAATTCAACTACGCCACAACAACATAGCGTCTAAAAAATTGCGTTCTATGAATGACCCGCAGACCCTCGGCCCGGCGCAGTGAGCATGCATACCGCCTTAGCCCGGCGAGGGCCGCTCTCTCACCGCGCCACATCTTCGTGTCGAGGGTCCGTACCCGCAACCGACACCGAAAGCGTCGAGCCGCTCGGCGCAAGGTGTTCCGTGATTATTACCACGCTCGTCGCCCGCGCACGCCCTCGGCGTCGTCAACTACCTCCTCGAGGACGAGCACCGTATCAGGGGAGACAAGTTCACGAAATACGATCCCCGTTGTTCGCGCCGTCAAGCTTGCCTTCGATTACGCATCGATTTCGAGTGACAGTCATCGTATCCTCCGATCACGGGTGGCGGGGCGCAGGACCGTAAAGGGTTTTCACTTTTCACCAGGCCGCTATGATCGGCGGCGCACCGCACGAGTTGCCAGATGGGGCCCGTACGAGTCCGCCCCGTCGACACGGACACGCTCGATACGTTTTTGAGGGAGTTTGTTCTAGAGCCTTAGGGATTCTTGGCGAGCGGAGTTTGAGCAGTTGCGCCAGGGCTCTATGACAGTATCTATGTATGCCATCAGTTTTACCTGGTTAGCCAGACATGCACCGGCCTTGGTTGCCATGGTTCGGGAGAGAGTGCGGAGGTTCATTGAGGGTCTTATTCCGCCTATCCGGTCTAGCATAGCTAGAGAGCTGGAGACGGATGTAGCGTATTAGCAAGCGGTGAGTACTTCCAAACGGATCGAGGGTATGCTCACTAGAAAGCAAGGAGAGATGGAGGACAAGAGGTCTCGTGAGTCTTATCATTTCTCTGGTGCCCGTATTGCAGCAGCCGGTCAATTTGGCAAGGTTATTCCGATCGTCCTGTTCATTCAGCATTGCTAGCAGCTGGTAGTACTCTAGCTCCTCCAGTACCTTAGGAGCCTTACAATGCTCCCCTAGTTTCCAGTGCGCCTCCTGCATGAGGTACCTCCAGGGTCAGTCCAGCGGGAGCGGGGCCGGTCAGTCACAACCACCGCATCCTCCAGGACTTGTTGTGAGTGTGGGGATACTCGCCATTAGGTTAGGGAGAGCCCTAGGCGTAGGAGGGGAGCGCAACCACAGACTTTGCAGCCTCAGCGTGGTTCACAGCGGTAGCAGGCCACCGTTCCAGCCCCAGCTGCCCAGCCAGCCAGAGGCGGGGATCAAGGTGACAGAGGTCGCCTTCGAGGGAGGGGTCAGGCCAGATTTTATGCTATTCCTAATCGCGCCGCTGCTGTCACCTTCGATTCGGTTATCAAAGGTATTATTTTGGTTAGTCACAAAGAGGCATCGATTCTATTTGATCCCGGTTCTACTTTCTCATATGTGTCCTCTTATTTTTCTTCACATCTGGGTGTGCCTCGAGATTCTTTGAGTGCCCCCGTTTATGTTTCTACTCCAGTAGGAGATTCTTTGGCCGTGGACCGTGTGTATCAGTCGTGTTTGGTCACTATTTATGCTTTTGAGACCAGAGCTGATCTTTTATTGCTCGGTATGGTTGATTTCGATATTATTCTGGGCATGGACTAGTTGTCGCCCCACTATGCTATTCTTGATTGTCACACCAAGACCGTGATTCTGGCTATGCCAGGCATTCCATGTATTGAGTGGAGTGGTACTCTAGATCACACCCACAACCGTGTTATTTCCTTTCTCAAAGCTCAGCGTATGGTTGAGAAGGTGTGTGCTGCTTATCTAGCTTATGTGAGGGATGTCAGTGTTGACACTTCTTCTATTGATTCCGTCCTGGTGGTACGTGATTTCTCTGATGTATTTCCATCTTATCTTCCGGGCATGCTGCTCGACAATGATATCAATTTTGGTATTGACTTATTGCCGGACACTCAGCCCATTTCTATTCCTCCGTACCGCATGACTACTCCTGAGTTGAAGGAGTTGAATGATCAGTTACAAGAGTTGTTGGGTAAGGGTTTCATTCGACCTAGTGTTTCGCCGTGGGGTGCTCCTATGTTGTTTGTGAAGAAGAAGGATGGTTCTATGCGTATGTGCATTGACTATCACAGTTGAACAAAGTTACAGTGAAGAACCGGTATCCCTTGCCGCATATTGATGATTTATTTGACTATCTACAGGGCGCACAGGTGTTCTCCAAGATTGATTTGCGCTCTGGTTATCATCAACTGAAGATTCGGGAGCCAGATATCCCGAAGACTGCCTTCCGGACTCGGTATGGTCACTACGAGTTCCTCGTGATGTCTTTTGGGCTGACTAATGCCCCAGCAGTTTGTGGTTGTTGGCCTGTGGCTAGCTCAAATGGTGTCCGCCCCGTGGACTCACTCCGCTGTAAGTTATAAGAGAATTGGGCGATGTCTAGGAGCCTTGCCCAATCTTTCTGATGCGCACTTACATAATGCCTCAAGTAGCATTCTAGTAAGGCATTGACCCGTTCCATTTGTCCATCCGTCTGTGGGTGGAAACTAGTAGAAAAGTGCAGTTCCGTGCCTAGTATGTCGAACAACTCTCTCCAAAAGTTCCCAAAGCGGGGGTCTCGATCACTGATGATATGCCTTGGTAAGCCCCAATACTTCACTACGTTCTTAAAGAATAGCTTGGCGGCTTCCTTAGCTGTGCAACCCGGCGAGGCGGGCATGAAGGTAGCATATTTGGAAAATCTATCCACGACCACCATAATAGTACCATAACCGTTGGACTTCGGTAGGCAAGTGATAAAGTCCATAGTCACACTCTCCCATGGACGCTCTGCAACTGGAAATGGCTCCAAAAGTCCTCCGAGTTGGTTTTGTTCAACCTTGTCCTGTTGACACACAAGACAAGTCTGCACATAGCACTCTATGTCATCTCGCATGCGTGGCCAATAGTAGACTGACTCAACCAAGGCCCTAGTGCGACGTTGGCCTGGATGACCAGCCCACCTTGTATCATGACTCTCTCTTATGACCCGCCGTCTGATGTCTCCAAACTTAGGCACGTAGACCCGCCGACCCGTGGTAAGTAATATGTCGTCTTCTACCCAAAAACGTCTCGTCTTGCCCTGGTTAGCTAACTCGATAAGTTGTTTGGCTGCTGGATCATGTTGCATGCCTTCTTTTATAGCCTCACAAATGTCCCAAGTTGTTGAAGTGATGGCAGTAAGCTCGGCTTTCCAGCTCAGGGAATCAGCTACAACATTACCTTTGCCTGGCTTATACTCTAGCACATAATCAAACTCGGCCAAGAAGTCTTGCCACCTAGCCTATTTTGGTGTGAGCTTCTTCTGCGTCTGAAAGTAGCTAGTAGCCACATTGTCGGTCTTGACCACGAACCTCGACCCGGTCATATAATGTCTCCATGTACGAAGGCAATGCACAATTGCAGTCATTTGCTTCTCTTGCACCGTGTAACGCCGCTCCGTCTCATTTAACTTGCGACTCTCAAATGCTATGGGATGCTTATCCTGCATCAGGACACCCCCAATGGCAAAGTCTGAGGCATCTGTGTGCACCTCAAATGTCAGAAAAGTCAGGTAATGCCAAGACTAGCTCCTCTGTTACAGCTGCCTTAAGGCCTTCAAACGCCTTTTGACAATGCTCCATCCAATCCCACAGATTGTTCTTCTTTAGCAACTCGGTCAATGGTGCGGCCTTTGTTGAGTAGGCACTGATGAACCGACGATAGTAGTTAACAAGGCCAATGAAGGATCTCAACTCAGTTACCTTTGTAGGTGCCTCCCACTCCTGGATAGCACGTACCTTAGCCTCGTCCATGCGTAGCTCACCATTGCTAATGACATGGCCCAAGAAGTGCACCTTTGATTGTGCAAACTCGCACTTCTCCCTCTTGATGTATAGCTCGTTCTCCCGCAAGACTTGGAAAACTTTCCTTGAGTGCTCTACGTGTTCCTCCAAGGTGTTGCTGTAGATGACTATGTCATCTAGGTAGACTACCACGAACTGATCAAGGTAGGGATGAAAAATCTTGTTCATAAGGGTGCAAAATGTGGTCGGTGCATTGGTTAAGCCGAAGGGCATCACCAACCACTCAAAGGCTCCATATCTTGTCACACATGTTGTCTTTGGCTCATTCATTCAGCAATGCGAACCTGGTAGTAGCCCTTTTGAAAATCCACCTTGGTAAAGTATTTGGCTTGCCCAAGTCTATCGAAAAAGTCATCAATGAGTGGGATCGGGTACTTATTCTTCACTGTAACCTTATTAAGTGCTCGGTAGTCTATGCACAAGCGCAGCGATCCATCCTTCTTTTTTTGGAACAATACTGGTGCGCCGAAAGATGCCTTTGATGGGCGAATGTGACCAGCATCCAGCAACTCTTTCAATTGTTTCTTGAGCTCCTCTAGCTCGGGCGGTGCCATACTATATGGGGAAAATGCAGGTGGCTTAGCCCCTGGTTCCAACTCAATCTTGTGATCCACATCTCGCCTTGGCAGGAAGTGCTTAGGCAACTCCTCGGGCGTGACATCTTTGTTTTCCTCAAGCAACATCTATATGCAAGGCGGCAATGTCTCTTGGAAACTCTTGTCTTCCTCTAGACTTGCAATGGTTGCCACAAACATTGGATCCCCTGTCTTGATCCCCTTGACAACCTGCATAGCTGAGATTTGTCCTTGGATCTGTCCGTGTGGCATAGTCATTGTATCTACCATGCAAGCTCTTTCTCGCTCCATAACCAAAAGACGTTGGAGGTAGGGGTCGATCAAAGTATGACAATGTCTAAATAACTCTTGCCCTAGTATGATGTCAAATATATCCATAATGGTTACGGTAAAGTTTGTCGTACCTTTCCAAGCTCCCAATTTGACACCTACTCTATTAGCTACCCTGCGAGCATTTTGTACGTCGGCATTCACGGCCTTGATGCGAGAGTTGGTTAGAGCAAGCTTCAATTATAGTCTCTTAGCGGTAGCCTCAGTCACGAAATTATAAGTTGCTCTAGTATCCACCATTGCACGAGCGGGCTTGTTGTTGATGGTGAGATCCACGTACTGACTGCCATTCTCGGTAGGTTGGATAGCTTGCTTTGTGACAACACCACATAATCCGATCATACCCAACTATGTGGTTCCCCAACTCTCTCCTTGCGGTTGCTCCTTTCGTTCACGGACTATGGCGCTGAGGCTCTTTAGGTCGGGACAATTCCTAAAGCCATGTGGCCCTCCGCATATGTAGCATCCCTTCTTCTCGGCCTGTGCCTTCTTCTCGGTGTAGCCTTGACGACCACTCGACTTTTTGGAATCTTGAGTCTTGGAATATTGTTGATGTATCTCCTTGCCTTTGCCACGATCTCCCCCACCTTTGACATTGTTAGCTTTTGACTCATTGCCATTGCCTTTGTCGTGCTTGTCATGCCTGAAATCCATCAATGATTCGGCCTCTACTATGGCTTGGTCAATATTAGTGACTTGTCGGCGTTGCAACTCCCGCTTAGCCCAATTTTGCAACCCGTCCATGAAGTGGAATAACAAGTCATCGTTGGTCAGGTTGGGGATTTGAAGCATAAGGGTAGTGAACTCCTTGACATAGTTACGTATGCTCCTTGTTTGCTTCAATTCCCTAAGCTTGCGCCTTGCCTCGTACAAGACATTGTTTGGAAAGAATTGTCGCTTGAACTCGGCTTTGAACTGATCCCATGTGCTAATAGTACATAGACCTTTATCCACGTCCGACATCTTCCTTCTCCACCAAAGCATGACAGTCTCTGAGAGGTACAATACCGCAGTGTTGATCTTTGCCTCGTCGTCCCTCACTTTGCCGTGCTTGAAGTAGTTCTCCAAGTGCCAAAGGAAATTTTCCACTTCTTGTGCATCACGAACACCTTTGAACACCGGTGGTTTGGGAGCATCGATCTTGGTCTCTCTCGTTACCACAACATTGCTGGCTACCTCGGTCACGCCAGCATTGACATGCTCCTCGAGTGAATCTATCTTTGCCTTCATAGCATCGATAGTACTCAAAGCCTCCATGAGTCTGCACTCTAAGGCAGTGATGGTTTGCCTTAGTTCCATCTCAGTCTGTGTACGTCCCTCCAAGTCATTTCGGATACTCTCAATCTCTTCAAGAGTGTGCCCCTCAAGAACGCTAAGGGTGCCTTCCACCTTCCCCAAGCGTTGGCCAAAGATCTCCATGACGTCCATCCCCACGTTCATCCTTATCACCCACTCTTTACCGAGTGAGACCTCCTGGGGCAGGACCTCAACTTCATCCTCGCTTGCCTCAGTGGCAGATGATTCTTGGGATGTAAGCCCTTTGTTTGACACAACCTCGGGTGGCACCTCCTGACTCTTGTTGGTGGCATTCCTCTTTTTTCCACGGCCGCTCTTGCCAGCAGCATCCTGGATGACGTTGGCTTGGGTGTTGGCAGCGTTAATTTCTCTGTCGTTCGCCATTCCCTTAGTTGAAACCTTCGCTTTGATACCACGTTGTCACGTCCTTAGTTGTTAACTAAGTACACGTGCAGCACTTTACAACTCGCTCACGATCTTGCACAACTTGCTCAAGTTCTTGCTATGCCAAGTCAGCCTTACTACACTCAAGATCGCTAAGAGAATGGAAGAAAGAACACAAGAGAATTGTTAAAGGAAGCTTTGTATTAAAGAGAACTTGAATTATTTTCTTGGTTGATGAATTACAAATGAATGCCCTCTATTTATACTAATCACCTAGGGGCTAGTATGTAAATAATAATTATTCTACAAGTCCTTCCATATTACAACTAAGTTCCTTCTCTAGAATATTCTACCCAACTAGATTCTTCTAAGGACATTCCTAACAATTCTATAGGGTTCTAGGGTCTTCCTAAGGAAGCCTCTATATTTCTCTAGAACCTTCCTACAAATACATAAATATCTAGAAAATTTCCAAGGAAGTTCTCCATGGTTCTAGAATATTCCATCAAGATCTAGTCCCAAACTTAAGTAACCATCCCATATGACAGAAATATATGCCAAGTGGCACTTATGTGGCGTGATGACATGGCGGGTCATCACATCCGGCCCTGATTTGGACTGGCTAGTCATAATTGGAATCTTTGACAGTATGCATCTATGTAGTCTGTCTCTCAAAATGCTGGCCGTTCACATTCCAATTACTAGCTTCATGGGGCACCTTTTGTTCGTCGGCACCAATCTCATGAGTTCTGTGTTCAACAATTTAAAGTTGTTCTCCTTTTCCAAATCCCTCACATGCATTTCAATGGCTACCTTTCAAGCCACGCATTAATATGGAAAGATCGTATCTTGTGATTTGACAGACACTGAGCTTTTCTAAGGTGGATTCCAGATTTGAATTTGATAGGTTTAACCTTTAAAATTCTTAACATTAAACACATAGCAATTTTGAAATTATGGGTTCAAAATTTGATACTCATTGAAATTTTGTAGTATATTTATCTATACTCCTGTTGATGAGTTGAACCCACTATTTTAGGCCGCGTCGGCCTGACTTTCTCCCTCGCGATCATTTTAGACCAATATGTTACAATCAGTTTAAGAGTTTCAGTTGTTCTGGTGAAGCACCCACTGAAAATCATGATCATCACTATATACTAGTCAACACTACCCTCAAGAAAAAATCTAAGGATTGTGGTTTTGACAAGATGTCAGAATTTTCAGTGGCGCCCAATTTACAAATATCTGATGTTACTGGCATCTAAGAAGTATCAATGAATGGAATATTTCAGAGAAATGATACTTCTAGCTGCTTATCATTGCATATGGGGATAGTCACCTATGTTTTGCACTTCTGGTTATCAATCTTAGTGCAATATGTGGAAAGTGTATAACAATATAGAATTAAGTCCAAGTGATGTGTGTTTTCCTTTGACTCTAATAATTGTGCTAGCTACTTCAGTTCTATAAACACATTAAAATCCTGGTCGGTGAGAATTCATATGACTGACCCCAACTTGTTTAATGGAGTGAAATTGATAGTAACGATTAATACAGCCTATCCCAACTTTCTTGGGATTGAAGGCATTGTTATTGTTGTCATAAACCAAATCCTCACTTCATCTCTGAGCATTTTTGCTGTTCTTATGTTATAATGAAGTTTTTACCTTTTTTCACAGGATTCAGAGTTATTTTGTGAAGAATCATTTGACGCCTTGGTGGTTTTGAGAACAAAAGTAAGTCTTTATTCTTTCATTTGAGGAACATAGCATTGTGACCATTCATTTTTTTGTTGAACAATTGGAGTATTACTGTTAGTAAACAGAAGCTTGCATTATGGAACTGTTGAAGTAAATGTCTAAATAGTAAAGACACTTAAATTGGTACGGACTCTTGAAAATTAGCATAGCTGCAAGGCAGTGGGAAAGCCAGAAATTTTCTTAAGGGTTTTTAAACTTAAAATAAGTAAAAAAAGAAAAAACCGATAAAGGGTGTTCAATGCATATTATATACCTCTAAAATATAATATTTTACCTATATAAACAGTATAGTTTTCCGACAATGGGTGGTTACTTGACCACCCTAACCCAAGTGTGCCTTCGCCCTTGCTGCAGGGTCAGCCATTTCTTTTCCTAGGCTGTAGTATGTGTTAGGTTGACTGTGTAGGAGGATCTTGGGACAGGAACCACTAGTGACAAACTATGAAGAAATGACTTAAAAAGGTAATCATGCTACAGAAAGTTTATGGCTCTTTTCGGACAATAATATCAGAGATTTGTGATCTCAGCATAGTGATTTTCTTCTCTTGCTTTATTGTGGTTATACACTAATCAAGCTCTCGAAATGCATTGCTTGTTTTCAAAGAAATTTGTTAAAATACAGTAGTGAATCTCTCACATAACATCACAGTATCAAAAGCAAAATCATTAATAAGATTTCCTAGTGTTCAAGAAAAACACCAATCTGATTATAGGTGCTTCATCTATCTATGTTTCTAGTTCTAATGAGTGATATGCCATTGCTTCCATTCTTGTTAAGTTAGGTTGCTCTAAGATTTCAACTATGTGATACTTAAAAAAAATTCATCATCTACACTGATAGCGCCATTTTCAACTATGTGATACTATACAAAATTCATCATCTACAATGATCGCGTTATTTTTTCATAGACCTGGATTTTTAGTAAAAGTAAATGTTCCTCAATATTGGTCCATTGTTATAGAAAAGGTTACAATGTTTTCTCCATTCTCCAATACTATTGTTGTTGGATATAGCCAGATTTATTTCACCTGTGTTATACATATAAAGAACACAGGCTGAAGCAATTAGTTTTAGACTTTAATGTCACACAAAGTGCATCTTGAATTTCAAATCATATCTTAATTCTTACATCACATGAAGTGGCATCTTTCACTTGACACCAGCCAACAAATTAACTAAAAATCAAGGCAAACAGATGCTGTTAATTAGTTCAATGGAGAATGCGCATGATGCTATAGCTCTACTACGTAGATGTACTAACTCGGACAATTTCAATCAAATAACTCTCATTTTCTTAATTTATAACATACTATAAGCATCTTTATATCATCTTGCAGTTGTGCTTCTCAAGTCAGTGCTATATAATGAATTCATGCAGGTTAAAGTTCCTTTGAAATCTATTGAAATGAGTGTCACAGTGTGATGCATTGGTGCTGTGGTCATAGGTTAACTAGTGCTACTGAGTGCTTGATTTTATTGAGTTGTCCTCTTCACTGTGCTGCACTTGAACATTAAGACAGGAAATACAATATCATGAATATTAATTAAAGAATTCATACATTGAGTCTGATATTATTCCTATGCATCTTGATACATTACTTCTATTGCCTAATAATCTATATGTTGAAGATTCCTAAGAATCTTGAAAAGCTACTGGAGCCTTCTCTTAAACTTACATGTGCAGAGAAGGCAGAAGAAATATGAAGTTAATAACTAATGACATTTACATTGGTTATAACCAAGTTTTCATTTTCTATTTATGCTGCTGCATATTTACCAATCATGAAATTAGCCATTGTTATCAGCTTTTCCTTGTATCATGAAACTGATACTGTCTTTTGGAAAATTCTTTGGCCAGGAGCAAGCATAGCTAAAGGGTCATAAGCAGATTTTCTCTGTACAAATACTTCCCATTTTGGACCAAAGTGAGTCATCCATTGTTCCTGTGTTGTGTAATGAGGCAAATATTGCTTGACTCCTAGGTGTGCCACATCACAAAACTCTAAAATTCTTTTGTTCTGAGTTAAGACATATTCTAAACTGTCAGTTCCATTGGATGAAGGATTTGCATGGGATAAAAATGCCACCAGGTAAATAATATCTTCATTTGGAGTAACAAATGAGGTTCTGTTATCCAACCTGAAAAATAAAACCAAAATAACATGTCAGTTGATTGGAAAAATTAAGTAGATTTTTTGATAGCGCGAAACATCGTAATATAAATGGAAATTACTTTGATTTATGAATGGGGTAGACAAGAACAGGGCCATTGTTAGTATCTCTTAAGATGTTGCCAAAAACTTCCTTAGCAAAGTGTTGTATTTTGCTTTTAGGAACTAGAAGGTTGAGCCATGGGTGTGGCAGATCCCATAGTCCTTTCGATCGAAGTTTTAGCTCTGATGCATGAACTCTGTCCAAAAATTCTATGTATGGAACTTCTGACATAAATAGTGTTGATGGGATATAACTTAGTTTGGATAATAAGTCTTCAATTTCCTACATGAAACAACAAGCTTTTACATTAGAATTGTTTCATCAAAAAGCCAAGATTTTCAAGTTATGTAGCACTGCCTTACCTGGTTTACAGTATCGACTTTTTCGGGGTATAAATTTTTTGTTAGTTCAAGGCAATAGAGTGTTCTTCCATCTGATACAAAGTAGCTAGCTTGAGCAGGATCTTGAGGGTCAAAAGATGCTCTCCAGTTATTTATAAGCCCTGTTTTGTTCTTTATCACCAGCCCTTCTATGTAATCAAATGTTTTTGCTGCAGATATCAAATGCTCTTGGTCTCTGGCAAATGTGGAGAAATCAGAGTACAACACTCTTATCCATTTCACCTGTTAATTAAAGAAGATCACATGTCTAGTAATATTCTGATGGCTTAAATGGATATTAAAGGACAGCCCGGTGCACTAAGCTTCCGCTATGTGCGGGGTCCGGAGAAGGACCGGACCACAAGGTTCTATAGTTCACAGACTTAAAAAACTTTATTAAGTGAAATTTTTACCATCTTTGGGGCTCGTTCCAGAGAGATTCTTGCCCTAGTTATTATGCCAAACTGTCCAAGTCCTCCCAAAACAGCATGGAATAGGTCAGCATTCTGTTCCTTTGAACAAATTAAGACTTCTCCTTTTCCTGCAATGAGTTCAGTTCATGTACGTTAGTCAATAACACACGTGCTGAATTTTTTTTTTTTTTTAAAATTATGTGATGTTTGTTAATTGAAAATGAGTGGTCTTTGCATATTTGGTGTCAATAAAGTCAGGCTCTGACTTGTACTATGAGAAATGTTTGTAGCTTCTTAAGTTTGGTCTTCCTTAACTAACATATCATATCAGACAAAAAGAGGAAATAACTTGTCTAAGTTGCCTTATGACTGTTTTCTCATATTCCATCATACAGCCTTTTACCAAATCACTGCCATATCTTCAGTATTTTTCTTTTTTTTTTTTTCTAAAAAATAAATTTTCATAATTGCTAGTCGTAGAATATTATTCTCGTTGGGAAAATTTTCAAACCTGTAACAACCTCCAGCTGGTGGACATTACTGATCTGAGGGCCGTGTCGAAATGCCTGTCCACTAATACCAGCATTAGACAGTGTACCTCCAACAGTAAGATGGAGGTAATCAGTCCAAGATTTTGGTGCTAATCCATATTTCAAAGTTTCATGCAATATATTAATCCACAATTCACCAGCTGAGACATCTACATAAGGGAATTGACCCCTGTAAACCTGCATTTCCTGACCCTGTAGTGACTCCATGTTGATTATAACTCCTCGTCGCGCTTGCGCCTGGCCTTGAAGCGAATGACCGTGGCCTCGTGCGGCCACGGTCAATTCAGAACCTGGACCCATTTGCCAGACATGTTTAATTATTTCTGAAATATCAGCAACGGATTTGGGATGGACTACTGCTAAAGGGTGGACATGAATTTGGTTGCCAAAATCTCGGGCTGCAAACTCATTGTTTTCGAAAGAAATATGGCCTTGTAAATGAAGGGCTTTCAACGAGTATAAGACACTGGAAAAACAAAAATCTGGTTTGATAATTACCCAGCTTAGCACTAAAATTGTGAAGCTTCTTAGGAACAGAACATTCTTTTTTCTAGTGAAAACAAAGCTTTGGCACGTCATCTCTTTGATAAAGGAAATTTTAAAAAAAATGATATTTTTTTGCTGTGTTCTTTCTATCAAAGTAAATAGAAGATAGAAGAGCAAAGAGTGAAGAATTGAAGAGGAAATATATAAAGGAGAAGATTTAAGATTATATGAGTGGGAGAGTCAACCTATATTGAGTGGCAAGAATCCGTATGAAGACTGTCTACTTTAGGTGGGAGAATTTAAGGGATTTTCTTTTGAGTTCCCTTTTGTTTGGGGTCTCTCTTTAGTTTATATAAGAGTATAGAGAAGCCAGCCATCACATGTTAGCCAAGTTGAAGAAGAAAAAGTCATCACAAAAGAAAGATTTCCCCAAATCTTTGTACCTTTTTCTCACAGTTCCTTCCACAGTTTTACCTTTTCCATTAAAGACAAGTTATGTCTCTTAAACCCCCTTTTTTCCACTGTTGTGATTAAGGATAAGTTTTCCATTTATAGGTAAAAAAAAAAGTAAAGAGATAAAAAAGAGATGTTCACTTGTCTTTATTTTACCCCTATAAATTTTTATCCATAAGGAAGCATTTGAACAATGGTAAAGTTGTATGTAACCCATAAATCATCGGTTCGAACCATAAAATAAGCCATGAACTTGTATTTGGAAGGCTGCCTACATCACACTCCTTGGGGGTGCTGTTAGGACCGAAAAAAATCAGGTGTCATGCAGAAGTTAGCAAGCAAATCTTGAACGACGATAAATCCATCAACAAAGAGAAATCTACCAAAAGAGACACAAGCATTTAACATGATTCGGTCAACTGACCTACGTCCACAACGGAGATGAGCAATCCACTATAATAAAAGAGAGTACAAAATATCGAGAGAACAACCTCATGAAGAGGCAAACACAACTGATACACTAACACTTGTTCCGTGAAGTTCTCCCCCTAGACACTACTCTCAAGCCCCTTATGGCTACATTGTGGATGCTACTGAATGAGAAGGAAGGATTTTCAATTTATAAAAGTCCAAACTTTTTCCTACAAGAAAAAGGAGTAGCCAAATATTGAAGAAAACCTAGTTAAGGTAATTATATTGTCCTTTTCCTTCAAGAAATAGGAAAATCAAATATGGTAAGAAAATTACGGTAAACACCTAACAGGTGCGACCCTTCTTCTAACCCTACGTGAATGTGAGATGGTTCATGCACCCGGATAAAATTATATCTACTTGGTTAGTGTAAAAGTATCTATTAGTATTCATTTAGATACCTTTGATTATTAGTGGCATTTTCTTGAATGCCCGTTTGTTGTTGAAAGGCAAACATTGCGTATCTATATTCAGATTGAAGAAAGGGACGCTGCACAACAATGGATGGCATCTAATTAAGGGGTCCACGTGATATATGTAGAAAAATTCCAAGAAAATGAGTGCCTTTTGTACATGAAAGGGGAAATGCTCTCTCTCTATATATATATATTTGTGTTTGGGGCCTCTTATAATCATGTGCTCCAAAGAAAGAAATATTCTTTGATAATGTTTTGCTGCAAATGCATATAGTATTGATGCCTTAGTTCCTAACAAATGGACAAACAGAGAATGATTCTTTTGTTTGTGTTTGTAAATTTGCCCAAAAAGCCAGTAATTCTGTACTATGATGATAAATCTGATAAACCAATCCTCTTTCTGTTTTAGTGATTTGTTTATGACACATTGTTTTTATGCTGATCTATACTCTACTCTACTTTTTAATGGATGACTTGGAATAAATTCTCTCTATCACCTTTTTCTGGTCTTTGGATACTTTAACAGTTCAGAGAATCAAAATGAGATTTTTTGCAATAAAAATTCAGACATTTTTTGCTTTTGTGAATTCGGGACAGTAGCAGGGTTATATTCAGAGATATGGGTTCTTCTTACATTGTTTGATTTTAGGGAATTATCTTGTCTTTGCATTGTAGGCCATGAAATGGATGGAAGATCCGTGAAGGTATATTTCATCATTTGAATCTTGAATAAAGCTAACTAGCAGGATTAGATTTCATGGAGGGTTAATATTTAATTGAATTCTTCGAAAATTATACTATAAATTTGAAAAGCCAATTGAAAAAAATGAAAAAATTACAAGAAAATACAGTTGATATCACACTACAAAAAATAGCTCATATTTTTAAGTTTTACCTTACCTAACCCATATTGTACATATTTTGAAAGCACTAGCAAATTCAAAATTTATAGAGTTAAATTTGTGTTCTCACAAACATTGCATTCACTCTCTTTTCTTCTCACACCTTCTACATATGCTTCAAGGGGCCATCCACTATTATTGTTTCTCTCATGTGTCATCTGGTTGCAATGTAAGAAAATTGAAGAGTAAAAGTTCATCATTGACGGCTATTCAAAACTTTGGTTTTGAAGGATTTTTTTAGTTTATTAGTTGTTTGCGTTGTGTGTTGTTATAATTGTTTGAAAATATCAGAAGGAGTTCAAAATTTTAAGTTGAAGTGATTTTGAGTAGATTTGAACATGATTTGAGTTAAATTTTAAAAAAAAACGCAAGGAAGAAGACGCAGTCAGTTTTTTGTATAATTATGTATAATCTTGTATAATAGTGTATATGGGTGTATAAACACATCTTATATACATACTATTATACACTTTTATACACCTTTATACAAGCATCTGTAGACGAACTTCTTTCACGATTTTCAGTTACAATTCTTGTTCAAAATAGTTCAAATCTCCATTAAATGACTTCAAAATTTATATACAACCTCCTCATATTATTTATAACAATTCTAAATAATACCTACTCCAAATTTCTCATAAACTCAAATTCAGAATCTAAACCCACATATTTAAGCTTGTTAAAAATCTATTTTTCACCATTTAAATGAATTTTGTTTGTTGAACTAATATTTGAGTTATAGTTGCTGATTCGAAAATTAACTTTAAATCTTGAGCAATATTTTTTAAAAATTAATTAGTAATTTTGAGAATTTATTGGAGTTGGATGTAAAATCTTAGCCTATTATTTTCGGGTTAGTTAGTTGTAAATTGAAATATGGACTATAAAATTAAAAAGTACGGATCACAATTGTTGATATGTGAAATTTTTCCTTGACGTGAAATTTTTCTTTGAAAAATTAGTCGGACCTTAAAGCGGTTAGGGGACAACAAGTAAGAAATCAAAAGAAAGATACGACAAGAAAAAACAAGCATTGCATGCTAGTTCCAATCAAGATGTTCCATTGTTTCGATATCGATCGAGTATAATTAGGTTTAAGTTAACACCTTATTTTCTAACTGAATATGAAAGGGCTCGAAAATTTCATTCCAAAAGTTGATAATAGATTATTCATACAAAAAGTTCATGTTAAATCTTTCACCAACAAAATAACGTAAGGTTAAAACAATATTTAATTTATTTCACAAACAATTTGCTTATTAGGGACCACTGAAGTGAGCAAAGTGATTTGTAGTAGACAAAAAAGAAGCATGGTAACCTAAAAGAGACCCATCAATGTCTCCATGAAAATCCAGTTTGCATTTAATAATGAACATAAATAAATTGTTTATAATTTAAAATAGATTGCACTCAATTCCCTCAGATTATGCATGGGACTAGTAAGATCTGTATCGAGTGTGAATCGAGCTAGTAGAATAACCTAGTCATATCATTTACTAATATTTATAACCTAATCCTTAGTGCATTTTTATGCTTTCTAGAAGAGGAGAGCCGACCATTAATAAAGAAATCGTAATAAAGCTATTAAAAGGAAGCTTTTTAGGGCCAAAAGAACACAAAGGAGATAAAAAAATGTTTAGTTTCATGAGAACAAATTACTTTTTAACACGTAAGTGGGAATAGTTTGGTTTAGAAGTAAGTAATTATGTAGGAAGCAATATATGGTTTGTAATGCAAAATAGTAATATGGGATCCAGTAATGAATAATGGAGTAATACAAAGAATATATGATGTGTGAATTAGTACTGCAAGGACTATAATACATAAACTATAATGTAGGGGCTATTTGTTATCGAATATTTGGTTTCTTGTATTAAAACTTATTACACATTGTATATTTAAAAATATATTTGTAGTTGTTTAATAAAATGAAATAGTGGTTACTACATGAAGGTTTTTCTATAGAGGATGTGCACTAGTGTATGCTATTTGATGATGACATTGTCATGATAGACGAGACGAGGGTCGGCATTAACGAGGGGTTAGAGGTCTGGAGACAGACCCTCGAGTCTAAGGGTTTCAAACTGAGCAGGTCTAAGACAGAATACCCGGAGTGCAAGTTTAGCGCCGAGTCGAGCGAAGTAGGCAGAGATGTGAAGCTTGGAGCCTAGGTTATCCCAAGAGGGACGGTTTCAAATATCTTGGGTCGGTGATTTAGGGGGGTCGGAGAGATCGACGAGGATGTCACTCACCGTATAGGGGCGGGGTGGTCGAAATGGAGGCTTGCATCAGGAGTCTTGTGTGACAAGAAAGTACCACCGAAACTCAAGGGGAAGTTTTATAGAGTTGTGGTTAGATCTATCATGTTGTATGGGGCGGAATGCTGGCTGGTTAAGAACTCTCATGTTTAGAGAGTGAAGGTTGAGGAGATGAGGATGCTCAGATCGATATGCGGCCACACTAGGTTAGGTAAGATTAAGAATGAAGTTATTCGGGAGAAGGTGTGGGTGGCCCCAGTGGATGAGAAGATGTGGGAAGTGAGGCTTAGGTGGTTCGGGCATGTGCGGAGGAGAAGCCCTGGTTGCCCGGTGAGGAGTTATGAGCTGCTGGCGGTGGTTGGTGCGAAACGAGGCAGAGGGAGGCTTAAGAAGTATTGGGGAGAGGTGAGGCAGGACATGAGAATAATGCGGATTTCCGAGGACATGACCGTTGATAGGAAAGTCTGGAGGTCTAGTATTAGGGTTGTAGGATAAGGGCTTCTAGAGCTTTTTGTACTTCTTTCCCGGGGCTAGGTGGGGTCTGGTAGGGCCCTCCATAGATGTCTTGCGTTTTGTATCGTGTCCCCTATGGTAGTTACTGGTAGATGTTATTGCATGCATTTTAATTTATGGTTTATGTGTAGTTAACTATTTATGCTATTTCTGGTGGAGTCACTAATGCTCTTTTG